>JANHFL010009002.1:265795-282749 GCA_032468155.1 Oxyrhabdium leporinum | reverse complement strand
GGGAGGGAGAAAAACGGGCCTCCTGGAAGAACCTCCAAAGCCCGGGGAGGCCGTTTTCGCCCTCCCGGAGGCACAATGAAAGCCTCCAGACCCCGTGGAAGGTAAAAAATGGGCCTCCTGGAAGTTCAGGAAGGCTGGAAATGAGCCCGTTTCCAGCCTCCAGAGAACCTCTGAAGCCCGGGGAGGCCATTGTTCCCCTCTTGGAGGCTCTAGGAAAGCCTCTGGACCTCGGGAAAGGTGAAAATTCCCCTCCTCCCCCCATTGTGGTGCAGGAGGCCAACTAGACCATGCCCACCATGGCCACGCTCACCCAGCAACCAGGCAGTAAACCCGTTGCTGAAGTTTTCAAATCCCACCCCTGTGCATGTTCTGCCATCATATTCTTAAGAGTCAAATTCCATGCAGGATGTGCGAATCCCAGAATTAAAGAGATTCCAGTCTTGGAAAAAGTTGACAATTTAAGACAGTGCTGCATCTATACAGCACAAACATATAAAACAAATTGACATCACTGTTTAAAATATTTGCGCTCCTTTCTGCTTTCCTTTTATGACTGATGTTGCCAAGATGCAGCTAACCCTCAGGTGTGCACAAAACAAGTATCTAAAAATAAACACACACCTGAGAAAAATTCTACACAAGTCATTCGCACGCAACTAAGATATCCTTTTTTCTCTAAATTCACAGTAGAGAGAGACATCTTATGCCAGAAAAAAGGAGGTTGGGCATCCCAACTCCAACATTTTCAAAGTTTAGGGGGACGAGGTGGTGTTGCTCTACAATAGACTGAATAGAAACAAGGTCAGAGAAGGACGCATGCAGCCTCATATTTAATTTGCTGTTTTGGAGTATAATATATTTTAATACAGATTGCTAGTATTTATTCCATAATATATAAGCTCCACAGCCTGGAATTCAGTCCTGACAGGGCTCAAGGTTGACTCAGCCTTCCATCCTTCCGAGATCAGTAAAAGGAGGAACCAGATTGTTGAGGGCAATGTGCAAATAATGCTTACATTGTAAACTGCCCAGAGGATGCTGTAAAGAGCTATTGGGCAGTATATAAATCTACAAGCTACTGCTGTTGCTATTGCTATATAAAAGCCTTATCCTAAAGTCTTCCTTAGACCTCAGAAGGATTATCTTTTTTAAAAAAAAAATCAAAGATAACATACAGTACAGGTAGTGTTTGATTTACAACAATTCATTTAGTGACTGTTCCAAGTTACAATGGCACTAAAAGAAGTGACTTAAGACTTTTTCACACTTAGGATCCTTGCAGCATCCCCATAGCCACATGATCAAAATTTGGATGCCTGGCAACTGGTTCATATTTAGGATGACTGAAGTGTCCTGAGGCCGTGTGATCACCTTTTGCGATCTTCTGACTAACAAAGTCAATGACAAATAGCAATAGACTTATATACTGTTTCATTGTGCTATACGGCCCTCTCTAAGCTGTTTACAGAGTCAGCCTATTGCCCCCAACAATCTGGGTCCCCATTTTGCCATCCTCAGAAGGATGTGAGGATCGAACTGCCAAACTGCAGCCAGATTTACTTTGGAATCATTATGGATTTAACAACTGCATTGATTCACTGAACAATTGTGGCAAGAAAGGTCATAAAACAGAGCAAAACTCATTTAACAACCACCTCACTTAGCAACATCAATTTTTGGCTCAATTGTAGTTGTAGGTTAAGGACTTATCTGCAATGAAAATCATGCTAATGGGAATCAAGTCATTTGTCAGGGTTCCATCAAAGTGTCCGCTTGTCCCTTCAGCACTCAGACATGATTAGATCCACGTAAGAATTTGTTAGAGAAACCATGTTGGCACATCTGGGAAAAACCTGAATCGGAAAGTTTCAGGATTTTCCCTCCCCAAGAGAAATTCAAAGATCCATCCTCCTTCCTCCATCCATGATCACATGGCCCAATCCAACTCCATCCCTATCAAAGTCCTTCCTTCTGCCACTCCTCCAGGTGCATGTTGATATGTCCTTGACTCTCTGGGGAAGAACGTTGTTGTGTCTGTCTACTTTCCCCAGCTCAGTGTGAATATCCCCACTCCCATTTTCCCAGGCACTAATTGTGGCAGCCACAGAGGCCTTCTACAAATGTGGCTCCCAAGGCTGACATCATTTTCCAACAAAAATGGAGTCTTCCCTTGGCTCCACAAACACTCTGGTAGCATCATGCCTATTCATCTGGCTCCCTAAAGTAGAAACCAGTCCAAAAGTTTGTACAGTTTCAAACTCAGTTTTTTTGGATAGCAAGAGGGAAAACCTAAACCCAAAATACATCTTCAACTTTTAGCTTTTCGCATCTACAGAAGCTACTTCTTGTATTGTCAGTATGAAACTCTGGAACTGTTTCAACTGCTGAGCGTATCATAGCCTGACCACCACATGGGCACAACAGTACTGCAATGAGTCATGTTTGATTTTATTTTTAGGATATTTTTGGGGTGGGGGGGGGGTTGTGTCATTTCCTGAAAGCAAATGCTTCCTTGCCTAGGAAAAATAAAAGAGGCTCCTTCTGGCAGATATTGTTGGCTAAAAGCATTATGTTCTACTTTCTCTACTTATTTACTGCAGAAGGTGGGAGGGAACAAATGTGGCTGAACGTGAGAGGGGAAATATGTAGCTTGGGGACCATTCCTGTACAGCTGTGTAGTATTAAGCATGCCTGAATCTCTTGCAAAACTTGTAAAATCCTGGATCAGTAAGAACTTGTGATGTATAATATAGGTAGTCCTTGACTTATGACCATGATTGAGTCCAAAATTTCTGTTGCTAAGACATTCGTTAAGTGAATTTTACCCCATTTTATGACCTTTCTTGCCACAATTGTTAAGTGAATCACTGCACTTGTTAAATTAGCAACATGGTTGTTAAGCGAATCTGGTTTCGAGTCAGTTAGGAGTCAGTTGCCAAGCATCTGAATTTTGATCGTGCCACCAGGGGAGTGCCGCAACGGTTGGAAGGGTGAAAAACGGTCATAAGTCACTTTTTTTCTGTTCTATTGTAACTTCGAATGGTCACTAAGTAAACTGTTGTAAGACTAGCTAAATAGCCATGTTAAAAAAGCCAATTTGACATAGTGGTTAAAGTGCTGACCTTGGAGTGGAAAGGCCTGAGTTTTAGTTCTGCGTCTATATAGAAGTCAACTAGGTAACTTTGAGCCAGTCATTTTAATCCTCGGATGGAGGTGAACATAAACCATTTCTGAAAACGTTGCCTAGAAAGTTGCATGGACTTGTCCTTGTAGTTTGCAAGAATCAAAAGGGACTTGAAGACTTACATGCAACTTACACACAGACACAGATTTAGACACTGGAAATTTCTACCACGGAATGAGGCAAGGCACTGAAAAAAAATTCAAGCTGCCCTAATTTTAGAAACAGATGGTTTTGATGTAGTATATGCCACCCGTTGGAGACCTTTGGAGGAAAGGTCCTAAGTCTTATTTTGAGCATGAAGAAATCAGTCTAGCAGCTTTAAGATCTGGAGAAAACTGTAGAGTCAGAAGCATTGACAAGCATGTAAGACATTTTTCATGCCTACATGAATAGTATATCCATAACTCCAGAGACTCCTTTTTGGGATTCGACTGTGACATGTTGTTTGAGAGATGATTAGTTTCTTCCAGTACTTGTGTAAGTATACTAGTTTTGTCTTACTATGTTGTAGAGCAACTAAAAAGTACAAGAATAGAAAGAGTGCAGATGTAAGAAACATTCTTCTCTTTTCAAACTACCTTCAGTGGTAGTTTTGAACTACCTTCCTACCATAATGTAAACAAACAAACCTGGATAATAAAGGCACATGTTGGATCCATAGCAGTCCTGAGTTAATTTATAATTATTTCAGATTGTTAAGAGAAAACCTTACTTGAAGCTTTCAGGATGGGAAGAAGTTTTTCTAGTCAAAGCACAAATTAATGGATAGGTGAATCAGTGGTGTGATTCAGAATACTTTACAGTAAGGCAATTTCATTTCATTTTCTCTTTTGAGTTATTATTTCTTGCTAAGCCCTAAAGCTAATATCTATTCTATACACTGAGGTCAGAGATGAATATGGAATAGGAATAGGAACAGGAACAGGAACAGGAACAGGAACAGGAGTAGAGTAGAGCAGAGTAGAAATTTAGAATAGAATAGAATAGAATAGAATAGAATAGAATAGAATAGAATAGAATAGAATAGAATAGATTTTTTTTCTTCCATGAGGTTGTTCTTTGATGCAGACATCATTCTTAAAGGGAAAGAGAAATGAGAGCCGCGCTTCTGCAACTAGTTTCTTCCAGATACATTGGACCAGCCTGACTCATTCAAGGTCAAAACTTTCAATCACCCAGCCCAGCAACTCCACTTGTTATAATCTCAGCATTGGCTGTTTTAACCATCCGTCCATTGCTATCGTGGAATGTGATTTTATTGGAAGTGATCTAATTTTGACACGTACTATTCTTCCATTTCACAATTTGAATTGCCATGGGCTGGTCAGATCACTCTAGTAAAATTGGGATGATCTGTCCGGATGGTGGAACACTTGAGTTATCATTGACAAACAAAGCAGATATTCCAAACTTGGAACCCCATGTTTCTCGATCAGAACAAACAGGAGAAAGGAAGACAAAATATTTATTTGTTTAGAGTATTTGAATGTCAGCCATTCTTTTCACAAGCCAACTTATGGATGTTTGTTTTGCAACTCAATAACACAATGTTCTTCAGGCAATTTATAATAAATACTTAATAAAATAATACAAATACAAAATACAAAATTCCAACTATATTTTTGTTGCATTTGTGTCCCACGTTTTTTTCATAGGTAATATACATGAGGCTTTCCCTAATTTTATCCCTTTTAAAACACTGTGAAGTTGGTTGGACTGAGACTGAGAAAGATTGGCCTAAAATAATTCCATGAACTCCATGGTTGGGTTCAAGTTTCTTTAGTTGGAGTCCAGTGCCTTCAACACAATATTACACTGACTGTCGTTAAAAAAAAGTTCATAAACATAAAAGGGTTTCTTTGTGGAGTGAAATGGGCGGCATATAAGTTTAATAGATAAACGATAATAAAAGATGTCCAAAACAAAACAGAAAACAGTCTTACAGTAAAAATGCAGATTTTAAAACAGAAATCCAAGAGGACATAATTTGTTTAAGGAAAGTGAAGGTAATAAAAAAATTCATTATCAGATGCTGAGAAATTTACAGATTTATGGATGCCAGATAAGTATATGTTTAGAATTGTCCATGAATGGAGTGGCCTATAGCACCTGTAAATAAATGAAAAAGAGAACTAGCAAAGCTGCCTGGGAAAATAGTTCCTTAACCAAGCTGCCTCTCCCACCAAAATCCTCCCCCAGGAATTAGAATCTCCCTTTGTTGGATGGTAGACACTGGAGCAAGGCTCAGAAAAAAAACTGGTTAGGGACATACAAGAGAAATTAATTTTAAGGGGGAGGGTAGAGACAGGTTTGTCCCAAGCTTTACAAGTGTTTAAACATACCCTTTCCCCCAAATTGCACAAAATGTAATGTTTGAACTACAACCCTATATATTTTATTTATTTTTATTTATTTTCACATTTATATACCGCCCCATTCCGAAGACTCGGGGTGGTTTACAGCTTATAAGCAATACTCTTACATCAGATATGCAGTCACCCGGGACATCCCAGAAAATTCAGTGTGCTTGGCTTCCTAACGGACATGCTCAGGATGGCACAGTAAAAATTGTACCTTGTAACATCAGGCTGGTCCTTGCCCAAAGATGCCGAAAGCTGTTAACTTCAGTGTCCTGGTTTTGATTTAAATTCTGGACTCTCAACAAGCCAGTACATTCTTCTGCTATCCAGTCCCCACGGGAATTGACAGTTTGCCAACCCATGTGCTCCTAGTATCTTCTCTTAAACATTGCCATCTTATGGGATCTAGGAACCATGCCTGTTTCTATGGCAGCCCTTACCCTATGGAATGCCCTTCTCCTTGCAGTTTGTCAGGTCTCTGCCCACTTTAGCCTTCCAAAAAGTACTTAAAATCAGACTTTTCCCCCCAAGTACGGGGATAGAGTGAAGTGGACGAGAGGATTTTATAAGAAATGCATGTGGAAGCTTAATTTTGGTGCCAGGTTTTTAATGTTGTTGGTTTTTATATATATAATATAAACAAAAAATTATATATATATATATATGTGTGTGTTTTATTATTGAAGTTGTTTTAATTGTTGCCTGAGAGCCATCCAGAATTTGATACAACTTATATAAATGATATGAATGAATGAATGAATGAATGAATGAATGAATGAATGAATGAATGAATGAATGAATTTTTTAAAACAGAGCCAGTTTGATCTAGTGGTTGGGGCACCAGGCTGGAGGGCAGGAGGTGGTGAGTTCAAGTCACACTTTGACCATGAAGGCCAGCGGGATGACTTTGGGCCAGTCATTGACTCTCAACCCAACCCACCTTACAGGGTTATTGTTGTGGGGGGAAATAGGAGGATATGTTGGATATGTTGGCCATCTTGAGTTATTCTTAAAAATTAAATAAAGGAAGGATACAAATAATAATAAAATAAAATAAACCCTGCCTTCTGCCCAGCAGCCCATTGGAGAATATAAACCATATAATGCAGACGTTCTACCACATACCCAATTCTGAAGATGCATTGCAGGATGCAGAAGGCAGTCTGGTTTTTGCCTCCCTACTACCTGTCCCTCTGCTTCTTTCCACAGAGCTCCATGAATCTCCCTCCTGACAAGGCCCGTCTTCTGAGGCAATATGACAATGAGAAGAAATGGGATCTAATTTGTGACCAGGTAAGAGGGCTGTAGGAGCTAAAATGGAGAGGGAGGGGGAGACAGACAGACAGACTGACTGACTTTGCCAACATGAAAGAGACAACATGTCAGGGCACATCAGCTTATGACTCAGGCAATAGGACTATTGCCAGAAATAACATGTGGTCCCCTTAATCTAAGGGCTTTGATTTCCTTTAAAAGAGCAGACAACATCTCCTTATCTGAAGGCTCTTTTTGTACATGATTGCTGAAGTTTTGGCATCCAGAAATACTCCCTGTTATCCCTGTAAGTAATGGGAAATTTCTACACTTGATCTAGGTAAAACTTGGTTACAAAGTGAAGAAAAAAATGCTCTGGTGCTTTTTATTTGATAAATAAATAAATTTGATATTCTTTAGAGCAGAGTTTTTCAAAGTGTGGTCTGAGGATCCTGAGAGTCCTCCCAAGACCTTCTCAAGGGCCTGCAAAATCAAAATTATTTGCCAGCTTATGTTGAGAAATGATATATAGTAATAGTAAAGTCCTGTCAAACGATTGTGAGAAGTGTAGTGACAGCGATTGTATCAATGTTAATGTTTAATCTGGTAAATATCAATAAATATTTATTATATTTATAATATTTAAAACTGGGAAGGGGTTTCAGAAAAAATGTTTAAGAAACACTAGTATAGAGAACAACCCTTAAAAGATGCAAGAGAGGCCTGGCTTTTTCATGGAGTATCTCTAAATTATTGCTTGAGCCTACATAAATTTCATTGCTAATTCTTCCCCTATTTCCCTAAAAAAACCCCAAGCCAACCAAGCCAAACAAAAAAAAAACCTTCAAGGATTTATCTTAGCATGTTCCTGTACCCAGCTGCCAAATAAGCAGGACAGTGCCACTATAGATCGTGGCTAATTAGAGGGCCTTTTGCTGAAGGCTGTATCAAACCTGGAGTAATTCAGGATGTAAGTGTAAAACAATTGCAACTCATCAGTGCTACACTCAAACTGGGGAAGTTTGGCCAAGAAAAGTGATTGTGTGCTTCAGCCCAGAAACTTTTCTCAAGAGCAGTACAGGGGCAGAGAGTCCCTGAGATCTTTGGGTTATTTTAAAGGAAAATTGCTTTTTATGTGATGAACTTCCAGGAGAAACCATCTGGGGAGGAAACCAAATCCTGTAAAAAAAGTGCTACACCCAAACATATGCATGTAAATGGACACTACATAGAATTAGAGGAGGCTGTTGGATCAGACGGATACTATATTTGATCAAAGCCAAATAAAGGACATTAATTACAATCACCAATCTCATACACAAAGGCCTTTGATCTTGCAGTAGTAGCCACAACTCAAAAGCCCAAACTCCATCAATTTATTTGAAACAAGGTTCATGGATTCAGAATATTCTTTTTGCAGGTCTGTGAGTAGGCAGGCGCTTTGTTAAGAAAATGGTTTTCAGTTGGATTATTTACAACTTGATCCTATATTCCTGTGTGCTTAGAAGTAAAACTCTTCAACAGAGCAATTGCGCCTAGTGTTACAATTTTGAAGTTATAGGGATAGACTTTTCTAACATGTGAGCGCAAGAAAAGGGCTATTGAGGAGCCAGAGCAGAAAATATCTGGGTGGAGCATGAAAATGAAAATGGCTTTCTTTTCAAGTTTATTAGGGAAGCAGACATAAAGAAGCATCTGCTACACAGTAATTCCCTCTATCTCTTACCTCCAATTCTTTTTCCCATACCCAACAGGAAAGATTTCAAGTGAAGAATCCACCCCATACATATATACAGAAATTGAAGAGCTTCCTCGATCCAGGTGTTACCCGAAAGGTAAGCCTTAAAAGACTTCTTTAATCTATCTCGTAAACTTGCAAGATTCATTTTTCGGGTGTATACATCCGAACTAGATTGCATGGTTTCTCTGTGTCATATAATATGTGTGGTTTTTGCATATTTTTTTTCCATCATGTTTATGTAATGTAGATTGGAAGTGGTGACCCTCTCAGAGCTGTATGCAATGAAATTTCATTTTAATGTATGCCAATTAGTCTACATTTAAAGTGACAATAAAGTTACTCTAAGGCTAAAATGGTTTCCAATGTTTGGAGAATGGTGACCAAAGAAACAGCTCCCCTTCCCCACACTTTGTAGTATACCAAAGCATTTTTTGGTATACCAAAGTATATATACCAAAGGTCTGTAGAGATTCTCAGTCACCCAGGTCATTGGGTTGCCCAAAAGGTGCTTGATGGTGGGGAATGAAAGGATTTATATTCCTTGCGGACAGCTGGTAATTTGCATCCTTTTAAAGAGTTGTTGAAGCACTTGGAGCTTTAGAGGGTCTTTGAAGGATCCTTCCATTCCTTACTATCCTGTCAGAGTTGAAGAAGCTTCTTGGATGAGAAGCAAAATGTCTTCAAAGAAAAAACAAGAAAGTCCAGTTACCTCCTGAAAAAGCACCTTTGGGACAACCATGACCTGGATAACAGAGAATCTCTACAGACTTGTGTCACTTATATACTGTATAATGTTTGGACATTAGACTACACCAGGGGGAGAATGCTAAGAGTACAAGTGAAGAGGATTCTGGATAAGTCCAATAGAATTTGCACACAAGCATTGAATGAGAAAGCATCTGTCTATATCAGTATTTTCCCATTTCCTCCACACCATTGCTCTTGAAATGGAATCAAAGGCTGATTTAAAATCTAAAAAGCCACATATGAGATATCTCCTTCATGGATGTATTTCTCAGTTAAATGTCATAAAACCAGCACATGAGCAATGGTAGTGTGCCTTGAATGAAAACCTGCTTGTTCGTTACCAAATATAGATTCTTCCTTTATTCACTCCTGCAATTTCTAATTTAAATGGCATGGCTAGAGTTTATTAATTATACTTAAAAGATTATACAGATGTTTGCTAAAATAGAACTAATTGGGATGATGGCCATCAATGGCCATATAGGCCTATTCATGAATCCCAACTGCTTATAAAAAATACTTTAGCACTGAATGTGTAGAATTTGAAATGTGTGCTCATATGCTATGTCGATATTTGCAATCCAGATAGAATAATAAGCCATTTTAGCTGGATATGTCTACGCTGTTCCCATACACGCCTAACAGACAAATTGTGACAAATTGTTTCTACAATTTATAGAATTGTAGTGGCGCAAGGTGGCGCAGTGCTTAGAGTGCAGGCTACTTCTGCTGACTGCCGACTGCCTGCAATTTGGCAGATCGATTCTCATGCGCTCAAGGTTGATTCAGCCATCCTTCCAAGGTGGGTAAAATGAGGACTCAGATTGTTTGGGGCAATATGCTGACTCTGTAAACCGCTTAGAAAGGGCTGTAAAGCACTGTAAAGTGGTATATAAGTTTAAGTGCTATTGCTATTGCTACAAATAGTCCTTCCTTATTGATGGTAATTGGGATCAGAATTTTCACCACTTTATACATCATGTGACAGTACCACTTAAAATTCCAGTTCCAGTTACCATATTATCTTTCTCATCTTCCCTATTATCTTCTCCTATTGGTATCTTATGATTATTGTATCATTTTGTTGTTTGTTATATACTCTGAGAGCTTATGTACCAAAGACAAATTCCTTATGTGTCCAATCACACTTGGCCAATAATGTTCTATATCCATTCTATATCACTGTTAAGCAAATCACCATAGGTCATTAAGCAAGGACCTCACATGATTGTGATTTCAGATTCTTTGCTGGTTTCCCCATTGTCTTTATGACCTGCGGCCGGCAGGGGCCACCCGGGGTATTGATCGCCTTGCTGTAAAAAGCGATTTTTTTCCCTCCCCCTCGGTTGGCGCGCCGAATCTGCGGTGGAAAAGTCCGCGGGATAAAGCGGAGGGAAATCCCCGTAGGAAACTTGACCGACTGGTCCCTAATCGCGGTTTTGGCGAAGTTTTCCTAAAGGACGCCACAGCATTGGCGTGCAGGTTGGTTCCGAAAGGGCACCGGAGGAGGGATTCAGGTGAGGCAAGCGTGTTTGTAAATGCAGAAGGGTTGTTGTTGTTGTTGTATACGTGCACGGGAACTTCAAATTAAGGGATATTATTTTGTTTATACACACACACACACACACACACACACACACAAAAGGACAAACAAAAAGTTGTTAAAGAGAAAAGAGATAGCGGAGAATAAAATTGGGTGCGCACAAGAAAGGAAATCGGTGATTTGTTTTAACCCTGATTCTTAGAATGGAAAAGCTGAGACGGAGGGAGGTTGGGTGGAAGTTTCTTAAATTTGATGCATTGTGTTTTTGTAAAGAAGTATTCTAAACCTGCAGTTCTCAAACGTTTTGGTCTTGGGCCCCCTTTACAATCTAAAAGTGATTGAGGAGTCCAAAGAGATTATGTGGGTTATACCTGTCCATAGATGATGTGTTAGAATTTAAAACTCAGAAATGTTAAGACGTTTATTTATTTTACTTCACAGACACCCCCTGCCCTCCCCAGAAATGAGAACTGCAGGGTTGAAATTTAGGTACAGTACTGATATGGAAATTAGCAGAGATGGCAAAACTGACCACTTTGATTAAAGAAAAGACTTTTGACTGATTTTATTTTTACTTGGAAACCACTTATGGGGCTTTTGTAAAAAAGAAGAAATTAAATGTCATTTTTGGGTGCGATGGTTAGTATTACAGCCATTTGTCTGAAATGGTAGAGGGTCTCCTGCTTGAGCAGAGGGTTGGATTAGAAGACCTCCAAGGTCCCTTCTAACGCTATTATTCTGTTATTGTATTAATTGTATGGAGTTACAGAAATAACGTAGACAAATGTAACCTTAGAGTAAGAGTTTGAGGTATTATTTAACTATATATCAAAGAAAGTCAGAAATCATTTTCTATTTTTCTTTCTTTTTTGGAACTTTATCTTTTTCTCTTGGTCTTTTATTTGTTAATAAATTTTACAAATAAATAAACTTACATAAACAAGCGAAGCCCCATCTGCAGGAGGGAGGCACCATGTGAAACCAAGCCCCCTCCGGTCCACAGAAAAACCTCTCCACGGAACCAATCCCTGGTGCCCAAAAGGTTGGGGGGCCCTGGGTTAAACGATGGTTCAAAGTTACAAGAGTCCTGGCAAATGTGATTCACGGCCAGTCCTCAAGGTTACAACTACCACACCATCCCCACAGTCACACGGTTGTGATCTGGGCACTTGACAACCGGCTCACATTTATGAGAGTTGCCCTATCCTGCAATCACGTGATTGTCATTTGTGACTTTCCCAGCCAGCTTCTGACAGAGTCGGTCAGTGGGGAAGTGAACGTTATAAATGGTGATCGTGTGAGGACTTGCTTAGCAGTGTGGTGATTTGCTTAATGACCATGGCGAAAAAGTTTTTAGAATTAGGTGCAGTCCAGGTGATGTCTCATTTAATGACCACGCTGCTTAACAATGACGTTTCTATTTTATTTTTATTTTATTTAGTTTTTATTATTTAGTTTTACTTTTTGTTTTGTTTTATTTTATTTTATTAAATTTACTGGCCACCTATCTTACCACTTGGTAACTCTGGATGGCCTTACAGAGACAATTGAAGACAAGCCTGGCCTTTGAAACAAGATGTTTAATAGGAGTGTACACAGTGCTGCTTTGGATCCAGTGGGATTACAAGGCAGCAACTGGAGCTCCAGGGAAGGACCAAACACCTGTTTATCCTGCTACATTGCTATAACCGAGAAAGGGCTGCGATGGAAGATGACACAGCTTCACTCTCGCATTAGTGGCTGCTAAATGTAGACCTGGCAGCATATTTTTATTTAAATATATGTGTGTTGGGGGACCGGCAAAGAGTTGGTGCCTATGGAATGGTCAGATACAAAATAGCATGGCCCAGCTTAACCTGCCCCACTGCTTTGCTCTATGGAAATTTGTAGAAGGAGTGATACATACATCTACGTACTTTCCACATCCAGATAGACAGGACAGCTAATTACTTTGGAAAGCCACGATCCTGTAGTGGGCTAGACACGAGGGCACCACGATTGAAGTCGACTCTCAGCCTTGGAAGTTCTTTAAAGTGATTTTGGGCCAGTTCCTCCCTCTCCGCCTAAGTGCCACTGTGGTGCATTGGTGAAGGTGCTGGAGTGAGGGCAGGGAGACCCGGGTTCTTATTCAGCCTGTGGATCTTGGGCCCAGTCCTTCTCTTTCAGCCCAACTACTTTCTCAGGATTGTTATTGCGGTGAAAAAGACAAGTAGCCCTCAAGTTGGGACTGGAGTTTCCTTTGCTAAGCAAGACAGTTGTTAAGTGAGTACCACCTGATTTTAGAACTTTTTTTGCCGTGGTTGTTAAGTGAATCACATGGTTGTTAAGCAAATTGAGTTCCCCCCATTGATTTTGCTTGTTGGAAGCTGGCTGGGAAAATCGCAAACGGTGATCACGCGATCCCGGGATGCTCCTGCAACTGTGGTAAACACATATTGGTTGCCAAGTGCCCGAATTCTAATCATGTGACTCCGAGGATGCTGTGACTATAGTGTGTGAGGACCGTTTGCAAGTCATTTTTTTTCAGTGCTGTTATAACTTCAAATGGTCACTAAATAAATGGTTGTAAGTCAAGGACTACCCGTAGTAGGAGAGAGTATGCCAGTTCCAGAGGCTGCACCAAAGGTGGGATGTAAACTTAACATTGGTTCATATTTAATAGACTTCCATACTCTTTCAAAGCTCTCTGACAATCAGGCTGGGAATGTCAACTCATTACAAATAACATTGGTGCATTTTTATTTATTAGATTTATATGCGGCCCATCTCACTGTCAAGGAACTCTGGGAGGCTTACAGCATCATAAAACAATGAAAGGATTAAAAACATTAAGCATTAAAAAGAAACTGGATAAAAAGGGACCAGTACTGATAATGGAGAATATTTGTAGCTCAGGGTTGACATGAGGGATCCAACCTCTGAGGTTGGTTATTTTAATGCAGGCATTTCATTACCTGACTAGATAAGTCATCAATGCTTATTAGGGTGTCACTGATGCACTGATAATGTTACCTAGTTGGGTAATGAAACATCTGCAAGAAAATAACCAACCTCAGAGTTTGGATCACCAAGGACCTCTCGGGGCCAATACATAAATAAGATGGAGATGGGCATTTATCCAAAGTAAACTCATTCATTCATTCATTCATTCATTCATTCATTCATTCATTCATTCTCTCTCTTTTTTTCTCTCTCTCTTTTTCTCCCTCCCTCCCTCATATGTCCTCTGGTTTCTCCTCTTCTGTTAAACTTTACTTAGGAGAGCAGTTAACAATGAATCTGCTTTCTCTGCTCAATCAGATTATGGCTATTCTCTAGAGGAGGCAGATGGGGAAGGAACCGGGGAGACCATCTGGCCACCTCCTGGATTTCAAGTGGTGCTGAAGTTAAACACCAGAAATGTACAGATAACCTAAAATGGAGAAAGCAAATAGCTTGCAACTAGAACAGCTAGTGACCCAGCCAGTCCCTGTGGCGGTCCGCGAGGATGCCTTCTCTTACAAGGTAATTTCTTTAATCCTAAAGTTTTCATTTCCGAGATTCACCAGAGGGGCCTGAGGTAGCACAAGAAGAGGATAATATTTTAATAATTTTTTTAAAAATATTTATTAAATGTATTGGCCACCCATCACAGGGTAATTCTGGGCGGTTTACAACATGAAAAAAAATAAAACTATATGAATAAAGTCCTCCAAAAATATAAAAAATACAAAGTGTCACTCAGAAACATGGACCTAGGCAACACTTGCTGCAGAAAGAGACATGAGTATGAAATGGGGGACCGTATAAATACAAAAATACAGGTACGCATGTCTCAACGACCGCAGTGATTCTTTTTAACAACCATGGCAAAAGAGGTTGTAAATTTGAGTACACAACTATTTGTATTCAGAAGTGACTCCAGCAGTCACTCCCCTATTTACTGGAGTATAAGGTGGAGAGGTACAGTTCAAGCAGATTCGGTTATTATGACCAACCTCAATAAAATATAGTTCTGATCTTTCTGTGGAATTGATCGTCTGGTCTGGTCCACCTAATGAGGATGACCTTCCCTTCTGATAATGTTATAATATTGCCAAATAATCTCCTGTAACTTTTTTGGAAGGTCAGAAAGCAAGTGAGACGGGCCTGATTTTATTACCTTTTATGCCGCAGGTATTAAGCGAATCACTACAGTTGTTAAGTGAATCACATGGTCATTAAGCAAATCCAGCTTCTCCCATTGATTTTGCTTGTTGGAAGACAGCTGGGAAAGTTGCAAATCCTGAGATGCTGCGACTGTCAGAAATACCTGCTGGCTGTCAAGCATCCAAATTTGGATCATGTGTCTGTGGGGGTAGCGCAACAGTCATAAGTGCGAAGAGCGGTCATAAATAATTTCTGAATGGTTATAAGTCGAGGATTACCTGTACAGGGGTGCTTTTGGCCTTAGAATTCTTGTACGAATGAGTTTGGAAATGTAATGGACCCGATTCCTCTTTGATAGCAGCCTTCGTAGGATTGAACTTGGGGATGAGTTTTGGTCAGGCCCACTCAACATATCTTTTAACAGCATCCGTTTGGAGAAAGCTGACATGGATTTTATGTTTGCCTGGACAAATATATGCTCCTGGCAGGACTTTTATCTGAATATCATAAGGGTGAGGACTGATAATAAGTCATTTCTTTCAGTGCCATTATAATGTTCGATCTGTTGGTAAATGAAATGTTGTAAGACAAGGACTATCTGCATATCCGTCTTGCATTCGCAGAAGCTGCAAAGTTTAATATCTGTGCTTTTTCCTTTCTTTGCAGGAAAATCTGATTGGTGCCTTGCTGGCAATTTTTGGGCACCTGACGATCAGCATTGCTCTCAACCTCCAGGTGAGCTGAGAGAAAAAGAAAAAGGATTCCAGAGCCATAGAAACCTCCATGAATCTTCTCTTTCTCCTTTCTCTTCCTCTAGAAATACAGTCATATCCGGTTGGTGAGTTGCAAGGAGACTAAGGCTTATTTTAGGACCAAGACCTGGTGGTGTGGTTTGTTCCTTCTCTGCCTGGGAGAATTGGGGGTCTTCTCCGCCTACGCTTTTGCCCCCCTCTCCCTGATAGTGCCTCTGGGGGCCGTCTCTGTCATAGGTAAGTCCCTCAACATATGTCAGCTCTTCATGGTAGAGCAGACTAGGGAACCAAGGGCATGAATGCTGATAGGAGCCTTATTAATTTTATTTGTTTGTTCGTTCATTCAATTTATCTAGCCACCCGTCTAGCATTTGTGACTCTAGGCTCACAATTAAAAATAATAATAAATACAGGTAGTCCTCGTCTTACGACCACAATTGAGCCCAAAATTTTTGCTGCTAAGTGAAACATTTATTAAGTGAATTTTGCCCCGTTTTTACAACCTTTCTTGCCCCAGTTGTTAAGTTAGTAACATGGTTGTTAAGTGAATCTGGCTTCCCCATAGACTTTGCTTCTCAGAAGGTCGCAGCAACCATCATAAATACGAGTCAATTGCCAAGCATCCGAAATTTGATCACATGATTATCAGGATACTGCAACAGACTTAAGTGTGAAAAATGGTTAATTCCTTTTTTTTAGTGCCATTGTAACTTTGAATGGTCACTAAATGAACTGTTGCAAGAGGAGGACTACCTGTAACTACAAATGAGCAACTAAAATTAAAGCCAAAAACCAACTGAAACGGTTAAAACTTAATCTGAGGGAAGAGCACAAGGCAATAACTAACGGTGCAACCAACTGTAATTACAAAGTTATAGTAACAAGAGTCTTGGAAGTCCCAGGGGTGGGATTCAAAATTTTCAGCAACGGGTTCACTGCCTGGTTGCTGGGTAGGCGTGGCCTAGTCGGCCTCCTGCACCACGGCTGGGGTGGTGGTGGCATTTTTCACCTTCCCCAGGGTCCGGAGGCTTCCCCGAGCCTCCAGGAGGGCAAAAACGGCCTCCCCGGGCTCTGGAGGCTTGAAACGGGCCCATTTCCAGCCTTCCCGAACTTCAGGGAGGCCCGCTTTTCGCCCTCCCCGAGCCTCTGCGTGAGCCCTGTACTTACCTGCATCCCAAACGGGCCATGTGGAGACTCCTGGGAGGGGCGGGGTGGGTGGGGCCAGCCAGGAGTGGAATTTGGGGG
>JANHFL010009002.1:218259-230392 GCA_032468155.1 Oxyrhabdium leporinum | reverse complement strand
GAGGGAGGGAGAGAGAGAGAGAGAGAGAGAGAGAGATGGTTTCTTTAAGCGAAAAAGCACTTAGAATCAGGGAGTGCAACAATCTGGTGTCTCTATGGTTAGCAGTGGCATAAAACTACTCTCTTATATCACTTGATTCAAAGGATGGGTAGTCCTTGGCTTCTGATAGTAATAGAGCCTGCCTATCGTGGTCATAAGTCATGACAGTCATATGACCGAAGTGATTGTACAACCTTTTTTTGTGTCAGTTGTAAAGCAGCCACCATAGTCGTTAAGCAAACCGCATGGTTGTTACATGAACCATTGGCTCGTTGTGGGTGCAGTTTTGCAGAAAACTGGAAATAAATTCCTGTTTTCGGCAAAACTGTTGTAAAACGTGGTCACGTGATGTGGGACACTGCAAACAGCCGCAAAGGCAGGCCAATTGCTGAGCGCCCAAAATTTAGTTACATGACCAAGGGAGAGGCAACCATGAAAACTTTAAAACCAGGTTGTAAGTAGCCCTCAGGAATAGCCACTAAGTGACGGTCATAAGTAGAGGACTACCTGTTTCTCTAAGCAGTATTCCCAGTGGAATAGAGAATCGGGGCCTGATGTCTTGATGTATTATAGCCCTTGCAGCAGGCTGAGGCCCCTAAGTGAGGCCCCTGCCCTTTCAAAATTCATTAATACATTTATTACAGCAAGTTCTTTCTTGCTCCATCCCAAATGCAACACAGCAACTGTACTAGGTAATCGGATCTGCATTCATCAGAAATGGGGTCAGTGATTCATTTTAAAAAGTCTATGTTATGGGGAAATAGATTGAAGCTAAATTATAAGAAGAATTTCTTTTCTAAAGAATAGAAAAAAGAAGACATTAGGTCTTCTGAGCTTGCCAAGAAAAAACAAGAGAAATGTCTGCCGTGAATTTCCTTAGCTTTATTCAACCAGGCATCTATCTTCACGTGAATTACGTCTGCCATCAGTCCTGGCCAGAATAACCCTTTCCTACAATCGCCCATTGAAGTGCAGGCAAAACCTACCAGATGTATTTCACAGGGGAACTTGGCTTTCCAAAGTCTGGACCACACTCTCTTGTCTGCTGCCACTATTTGGGTGTATAAGTGGTAATAACCACATGGAGACAGATGCAAAGCGTGCTTTTTTTTTTAACAGGAAACATATACAAACACAATAGAAATAAAGTACCTGCTCTATATAGACAGAAAATCTCGGGTTCAGTCTTAGCATCTCCAGATAAAACAATCTAAGATAGCAGTTGGGCTGAAATAGAGCTGTCCGGTCTGAGACCTTGGAGAACCCACCAGCCAATAGGTCTAGTTGAGCTGGATTCCATCTTTACATCCACTCTTCCTGCCTGGCCGTTGATCAGTGCTTCTCTACCCTACTGTTGCACTGTTCTTTCTCTTTCAGGAT
Organism: Oxyrhabdium leporinum; assembly: GCA_032468155.1. Taxonomy (NCBI): domain Eukaryota; kingdom Metazoa; phylum Chordata; class Lepidosauria; order Squamata; family Cyclocoridae; genus Oxyrhabdium; species Oxyrhabdium leporinum. Next base: position 228,973 of record JANHFL010009002.1, on the reverse strand, counting down.
GCAGAGCAAGAGAATGAGCTGCGCAAGAAGCAGGAACAGGCCCAAAGGGAGCAGGCATTGGCCCAAGAAGCTAAGAGGCTAGAGAAGGTAAGTGATGCTCCAGGCAGGGCATCATGTTGTATGATTGGCAACAATTCGAGAAGCCACCGTGTGTGTGTCTGTGTGTGTGTCAACTCGCAGGAGGATTGTTTCATCATTTTGTCTCGTGGTCTTTGGTAGAGCTGCTTGCTTGTAATATATTTTATTATATCATTAGAGTATCCGTTGCTACCCTTGGATGGTATCTCATTAGAGAACGGAAGGGCATCTAGCAAAGCATGGGATGCGTCACCAGAAAAGGTGCAGCCTATGCCATCTGCACCTGCTTCTAGAATGGACATCCTGCTAGGTCTCTGCTTCTCTGTATTCTGACATGATCATTGGCTCCTCGTTAAAGAGATGTTAGCTTTCCCATGGCTTTCTATCAAAGTTAGGGTAGAAATAATCACAAATATAGATATTTCAGCCTGGGCTGCCTACTTATCTACAAGTCTGTTCCCGGGGAAATGTTTGACCTTCTGACTCCAGAGGCAGATATGAACCTTCCTTGGTGATAGAATGTCTTGTGGAGGAGCTCAAGCAGAGTCTTAATCTGATGTTAGTGTGAATTTGCCATTGCAACAGATGGTGTCAGTCTGGGTTGGACGTTATCTGACTCATTATGTGTAGCATTGTATTGTGAATGAAAGGAAACCAGGTGGAATGGACATGAGATAAACTCCAATTTGGATTTCCCAACCTTCTTTTGGATCGGCCACAGAGCAGGATGTATGATCGTCAGGCTGGGCAGTGTCTTTTGCTTTCTTCTCTTAATCCTTGACCAGCCCCAGTTGTCTTTGCAGCGCAACAAATGGCAGCAGCAAGAGTTAATTGCTGAGCTGAGGCGGCGCCAAGCCAAGGACCACCGGCCTGTTTATGAAGGCAAAGATGGGACCATTGAGGATATTATTACAGGTAACTCCTGATCCTGCTACCTGCAACGTATTTGGGTATTGGATCCTCTTGACCTTAGCCCAGGGCCTTTCTGAACCTCATTACCCCCTTTCACAGGGAATCGGGCTTCAAAATCATGCAATTCCCAGACTAATAGGGGATGATGTTGTTTTAAGATGTATTTCAAAAAAGCACCCATCTTGAACTGAAGCGTGATTGAATCATATCAAAAAGCCCAGGAGAGCACTAAATCAGTAGCTGGGGCTTCTGTAGCAAGGATTTCATCGGCAAGATAATTTTTGCTCATGAAGCTTTCCCAGCCCTGACTGACAAAACTGCTTCCCTTGCTTAAGTTTTCAATCAAGTCCCGGGCATTTTGCTTCCTTTGGAACTTTTTGTTACTCTTCAGGGATCAATTGATGTCCTACCATGAAATCAACTGTTGGGCTGCTACGTCTGGGCTATAGAAATCTGCCCAACCATCAGACGGCTGACATCATCTAGCGAGTACCTGGATTTTTGCAGCTGAGGTCTAAAAGGCCTGGTCAGTTGTCAATCCCTGGCAGCCTGTGGCCTTAAAGGCCTGCCTTCTGGGATCCCCCTGGTGCCCACAGCTCTCTCTTCTTACCACCCATCTTATTCTGCTGCTTCCACATCACTAAAACTTTAGGCCTTGAGATGGAGAGCCCATCTTGTGAGCAGACTATGGTTGATCTGAGAACTGCCAGACAGGTGTCACTCAGCTCTGACAAGTAATTGTAGGTGCTCCTCAAAAAGTCTGATTTGGAGTCTTCTCAAACCAGAGCGGGGGTAAGGACAGTGCTGGTCTCCCTCTCCTATCCTGGGTGTTGGTAATCCATGTCTTTTTGTGAGAGAAAGACAGTAAGAATGAAATGGTGTGAACTGAATGTCTCCTAACTACCCACTTGAAAGGTGTTAAACTCAGCCTGTCTTTTCATGCTTTGAGTATCCATAAACCTGCTTATTAGGGCAGGGGGAAAAACAGGGCAGAGAGAAAATTTTTTCCTCTCTTCATTGGGAACCAAAAAGCTAGTGAAATGATCAATTTTCCGTTGAAGAGGATTTCTTCCAAGCTGGCTCTGATGTGATGGAGTCTTGGCTTTGGGCCACTTGCCCTGTAAAGAACAGAAATGCCAGCTTTCCAGCGTTGGGTGCATCATTGTTGATGACTGTAGCCTTATGGGCCATGATGCATATCTTTTGAGTGCCATAACACACAGTTTTATTTTAAGCGGTGCACTGCATATTGAACAGTCTGATGTCTCTATGTCTCTGTCCATCCGTCCCTTCGCATCCCACAGTATTGAAGAGTGTCCCCTTCACTGCCCGTACGGCGAAGCGGGGGTCTCGCTTTTTCTGCGAGCCATCTCACCACGAGGAGCCCAACTGTTAGCTCCACTCAGACACCCCCATCAAAGGTACCCACCCTGGAACGTCAGTTGCAACCTCTTCTGCATGCAACTCCTTCTCTGCCATGGATCCCGAGAATTCCTTCTCGCATGCCTTCCCACCTTCTCCCATGAGCTCAGGGCTTCTCAACTCCTTCCCCTTGATCCGTTCCTGCTCCCCAGAATCCTCCCTCTGTGCAGGAACAGGATTGCCCTGTGGAATTGGCAGCATTGCTTAGAAATCCCAACAGCAGCTGATACCCTTGGGGATCTGCTTTCGATGTCAGAGGTTGAACAAAAGAGCTGGGGGGGAATTTCAGCAGGGTCGGCTTGACCATCTCCCTGCATTTTGGCCTTGCCAGAATCCCTGCCCCTCCCCCCCCCCCCAATCTCTTCTGAAAAAACATTTCATTTCCCCTTAGGCATTGGCTCAGACCAGAGCATTGTTTTTCATAAATACTCATTTTCAGACTCCCCATCCCCACCCTGCTAACTTTCTGGTATTTTCGAAAGAAAATGCTAAATAATAACAACTTTAAAAGAACCACTGAGCCCTCCTAAAAAAATGTTGATGCCCCCTTGGCCTTCTCTGTTGAGAATCCCTGCATTGACTCAACCCATTTTTCTTATCCCTGCATGGTTGGCATGACAAACTTATCCCAGATATCCTCTCCTGATTGCATGTCTGTCATCTGTTCCCAGGATCACCTTATTGCACTAATACAGTATACTAGCTTACTAAATCCACCCTTGATTTAGGGGGATGGGGTTGGGGTTGGGTAGCTGGTTCTGCTGAAACACTCATTGAGGATGGCAATGGTATCTGCTTAGTGCATAATCAAGAAAACCATCACAGTCCTGTCCCCCAAATCAGTTTCTGCTGGAGGCCAAAATGTGCAAATGGCACATTGTTTTGCTAAAGTTAGACTGCATCAATTTAGACCAGTGTTGGTGAACCTTTTCAGCACCGAGTCTCAGCAGATGATCTTCTGGTTTCTGGCACACATGTGTGCACAAAGACCAGCTATCCTGATGCACTTGTGCCTGCTCCACCTGGCCTTTCGGGGGTCCTTGCACCTCCCTGCCTGGCCCCCTGCCCACCCCCATCGCCCCTGTCAGGATGGCGGGACATCCCCACCGACAACTCGGTTCCTCAGCCCCAGACAGGGAGAGAAAGTTGGGCAGGGAATGCGGCCTCCCTCCACTGGAAAGCTGGAGCCCCTTCCTGGCCTAGGAGGGAAGGGCGTTGGCGGTCCCAGGGCATGGGTTGGGGGGCCAGCAGGCGGGAGAGCTTCGCTCCAACTCTGGCCAGGATGAAGTGCCCCCCCCCCAGCCCGCCACTGAGAACAAGCCAGCATAGCCCCCACTCCCTTCCGCCACTTCTGCCAAGGAAGCGCGACTACTTCCCGACTGGCGTGCCTGTTACCCCAATGCCAGACAGATGTTCCTCCCACACGGACTCAGCTCCTGCGCAGCCCCTCTGTCCCAGAAGAGCAGCAGCAGCAGTGGCAGCCACAGGGCAAGGGGCAGGAGCGACCAGCCAGCCCCTGCAGCTGCTCTCCCACCAGCAAGCCAGGCCCTCGGTGGCGTCTCCATGCGTGAAGAGCTGCACTCTCCTCTGGCCCTCCTGGGGCAGCTCACCTCCCCGATAGCAGCTCCTCCTTCTCCTCCTCCTGGCTGCTCCAGCATCCTGGCTGAAAGCGGCAGCGTGAGAACTGCTGACCCCTCGCCCCCAGTGGCGGCAGGAGTAGCAGGTGGGGCAGCCGGTCACCCAGCGAATAAACACTGCCACGCTGCCCCGTGCGCCCAAGATGGCCAGGCACTCTGGACCGTGGATGTGCGTCGGTGCCATAGGCTGGAGGGCTGGGGCCATGCAAGAAGCCCGCTCAGGTGGGGAGGGAAGAAAGCCTCAGCCCGCCTGTCCTGGCTAGCAGCTCTGCTGGCTAGCAGCTTTGCTCCCCTCACTCTTCTGGGTTCCGGCGTGCTGGCCAGCTCGTCTTCATACATGCGGGAAACTGGAAGAGCAGTCACCCAGTGCGCATGCTCATGCTGGGAAGATGATCTGTTGGTTTCTTGCGCTCCTGTGCATGTGAAAGCCAGCATGCCAGAACCTGGAAGAGCAACAGGTGACGGCTTGCGTGCCTGGAGTGATGACTCTGCGTGCCACTTCACAGCAATTGAACAGTTAGTAACCTGGTTGTTAAGTGGATCTGGCTTCCCCATTGACTTTGCTTGTGGTCACAAAAGGTGATCACAGGATCTTGGGACACAGCAATGATCAATAATATGAACCAGTTGCCAAGCGTCTGAATTTTGATCAGATGATCATGGGAATGCTGCAAAGGCTGTAACTCTGAAAAATGGTCATAATTCACATTTTCCAGTGCCTTTGTAACTTTGAACAGCCACAAAATAAACTGTTCTAAATTGAGGACTACCTGTATATGTCTAAGTACTATTGCTATTGTATTGCTATTTGCTGGATTGTGATAATCTGAAATTAGGCTTAATTAGACTTAAACTCATATCACTCACGAAGCTCAGAGAGCACCAAGGATGCCACAGCTAATCTCATATTTCTTCTTGATGCAACTATATAATTAAGTGTTCCTAGCCAAAGGAATAGATTAGTTCAAGGTGAACCAAATGGCAGAGAAGGGATGAAAAGCTCTGGTTTCTGATACAGAAATACACAAATCCAATATGCTATTGGAGGAGAGAAACATTTTCTTTCCCTTTTCAATTACCCAGCATCCAAGGTTGTCTTGAATGGAAAGGAGAGAAGGAAAGCAATTTTAGTCATGTCTAAATGATTCCCTTTGAGTCAGGGCAGTTCACTCCCAGAAAATTGAGAAATGAATTGTATTCTAAGTACGTGTTTTGGAGAAAGAGGAGCTGAAACGGGAAGGATGCGTGCCCTGACTTATGATTTGAGTAGTTAAAGTGTCCGTAGATCTTCCAGACCACCTGCTGAGTCATCTTTTGGCTGGGCCTGTTTTTGAATCAAAAGAAGCAGAAAAATGTTTCTAGTTTCTGAAGGAACCTCTTCAGAACTTTGTATTTTTCCATATAAGGACTGACCATGCGAAGTGGGCTCAAAGCAGAAAGTTGAGCACACTAGAGGCTCACTCAGAAGAGGGAAATGGAGTCCTTTAAAGGATGTCAGGTCATAGCTGATTGGAAAAGGCCTTCCTCACTTTGAGATGTTAGCCTGGGCTAGTGAGCTAAGTTTGCATTTCTACTAAGCAGCATGCAATATGATGTTTATGAACAGATAGGAAAATCCGCACTTCAGATTTAGCCTTGTAGTTTAGGAGTTGGCCTTATGCAAATGGTCCTCTTTCTACTTCAGTGTCTGCTGCAGGAGGGGAGATTTTTCAGATACTTTTCAAATTGTCACAATCCAGCAAATAGCAGTAGCACTTATATTCTGCTTCATAGTGCTTTACAGCACTCTCTGGGTGTCTTATAGAGTTAGCATATTGCCTCCAATAATCTGGGTCCTCATTTTACCAACCTCGGAAGAATGGAAGGCTGAGTCAATCTTGATCCGGTCAGGATCAAACTCCAGGATGTGGGCAGTGAGCTAGCCTGCAATACTGCATTCTAAGCACTGTGCCACCAGGGCTCCCATAAGGCTAAATGGGCAGTGTTTTTCCAATCTTTATGTACTCCTAAAATGTCTTGCATGGATAGAAAATAGCTTTCCTTCTCTTTCCCATTGCCTTGCTCTTTCTTTAAAGAATTGTCTAAGAATTTTTGTTCTAATTTGTCTCTATAGCAGCAAGAACCATTTGCCTCTAGTTGCCCCTCAATTCATCCACAGCAGTGAGTAAGAAAACACAGCTCTCTAGGATCCTGGAGCCTAATTCCGGCTTTGGTGTCTACATGGGTTAACAACAACCAAAGATTTACACCAAGTGAATGAGTAGACTTGGCAGTTGCTTATTCCCAACTCTTTCTACTGGAGGAAGGTGGAAGTCCTTTCTTAGACAAAGAAAAGCACCTCTAAGGGGAAAATGTCCTATGCTTTCTGTAAAGCAAAACGCTTCGTTAGGGGCTAGAAAGGTGTAGCCTTGATGGTTTGTGAAAAGTCCTGTGGGGGACTTTGTCATCTGCCTTCTTCCACCTCATCTGGAAGCAAAATGAACTAATTTCAGAGCATCTGCCAGGGAATTGCGCAGCAGGTGTCCAAATGGAAGCCAGGGAAGCTGACACGAACTTGTAGTTTTATATAAATAAATAAATATTTTACACACACACACACACACACACACACACACACACACACAAACAAGACAGTCAGGCAAATGGGCGTCATGAGGTAAATCGCAGAGCACCTGGGCACAAAGAAGAAAAAAGGGGAGTCGGGGGAGAAGAGAAACTCCCCCTCCCTCTCCCACACCCACAGCAACCAAACCCAGTGCAGATTGCCTCACGCAGGAGCCAGCAGTCTCCAATCAATCAACTCTAACTGTATAATATACCTGGTTCATTGTACAGCCCCATTGTTCCAGCTACTACATTTAAATATCTTAACAGCATCCCTCGCTATCCCTCGTTCGTGGACTCCCTGGGGATGCCCTGCTTCCTTTCTGACAACCCTTTTCTTTCTCCTGTAGATTCTTACATGCCCTGCCTTTCCAACTGGCGAATGCTGCACTCCGGTGGCCCCGACCTTGTTCTTTTTTGCCAAAGAAGCAACTTCCGTTCTTTCAAAGACTTTCAACTGAAGGATCCAAGGGACATTTAAAAAGTGCCTTCCCGCAACAGTATTATTCTTACTCTTTTATAATTTAAGATGTATTTTTTTTTAATCTGTACATAACATGTTCCTTCCTACCAGTCCCTTGCTCCTGCAGCCCATCACTAAGTCAACTTGGACAGATGAGACTGTTCTGGCTTTTGAGAAGGGCCTTGGGCAGCAGGAGCCTGGCACCCTCCTCTAGCTCCTCAAGCCTCAAGCATCCAAACCAGAATTGCACTTTGACCATTCAACTTGTCTTTAATGGATGGAGACAATGAGCACTATCATTCCCGATGTGTTGCAGCAGGGAAAAATCAGTCTCTGGTAGTAGGCCTTTGTATACAGATCAGGTCTTGGGGAGAAGCTTTGTTGTTGTTGTTGTTGTTGTTGTTGTTGTTGTTGTTGTTGTTGTTGTTCAGGAGCAGTCTTCTGCAATTACGTGGTTTTCTTAGAACAGGCTGTGAGAGCTGACTCTGGGGAGTTTGAAAGCTAGGCCTTGGTGGCCTTGGAAAACCACTGGAACTTTTCTTCCAAAAGGGAAAAAAAAATAAGACCAAAGTCTCATGTCTCAACTGCACAAATGTAACTGTGTTGATACAGCAGGGAACTGATAGTGGCTAGCCAACCCTTGGGGATCTCAAGAAAAATCCTGGGTAGGCTACAGACTATCTTATTTTTTTTAGAAACTCTTGCTATTTTTTCCAAAGGATGAAAATCTGCTTCCTATTTGTATGTGGCGTGTTCTGCTCAGTTGTTTTCTATACTTGGTGGACCAAACAAAACATAGCACTGCCTATTATGCTTATTGAAGCTTTCAAAATAAGTAGAAGTTAAGTTATGCATGAAGGTTATTCTTGATGAATTTGGCCAAGTCGTTTTAATTCATGAATGAGATGGGGACTGTTTTTTTATTCATTGATGAAGGGTAAATGGCATGATTTCCTATCATCAAGAAGAAGAAAAAATGGGCAGAATTCCCTGAACTATTTTGGAGTAAGCCTTTTTAAAATGGAATTCCTTATAGTTTCAGGAGATCCTGCACTGAAGAACTTATCTATAAATATTACCTCATGGCTGGATTGATTCACCCTGGTTACTGAAGTAAACAATTTCTGGGTTTTCGTAATATGTTGAACCAGAAACTATGGGATAGGATTACATAGCTCACTAAACCACAAACAAACCATAATTGACATGAAGGCCAACCAAACTTAGCAATTTATGCAAATATAGCCATTGAATCTGAACTAAGTTGCTTATGAATATTATGTGAGCCAAGAGATAGAACTCATTTATCTGCCCCACACCTGCTCTTTTAAGGTTGTCCAGGTTGGAACCGTCTCAAACTCAACAAGCATTTGCTATAATTTTTGGACTGATGTTTGAAACTAGGCTTGTTGTTTCAGCCTGGATGTGTTGAGACAATCAGGTCTTGCTTTAACTTCTCTTAACTTGCCCAATAACTTCTGACCAAAGATTTTGGGGTATTAACAGATAAAGCCACTTGACAATGGTTAGGTTCTTCAACCGTTTTTAATTCAGAGAACCAACTTGACTCCTTGTGTGTTTTACAGCACTTTTGGCAACCAGGAAATTAATAGGGCTAAAGATGCTTCCATAGATCATCAGTCTTCTTCGACTTGGTACCATCCAGACCCTTTTTGAGGGAGTCAGCATGGCTAATTTATTTGGAGACTATAAAGTTGGCAAAGGTGATAGATACAGAGTTTAATTCACCAAATAGATCTTTAGATGACGTTGCCTCCATTCTAGAATTATGAAGCTGTCTCTGCTTCTGGAGCCTTAATCTAGAGGGGATCACTTACTATTCTTGTCTTATGGACATTTATGAACTATGATTTTAACTTCACCGGAGAGTATTTGCCTAACAGATTGCACCAATATGATGTTGCCCATATAAGACAGGAAGATAATTGGTGTTATTAAACAGCTATGATGTCCTGATCAATTATACAAAAGGTCTCTTGGGTCAGACACACCTGAAGCTATATACAGCATTTGTTTTGCCAAAAGTATCCTCTGTATAAAGTTCCTGTATTAAACTGTGCCAGAGAATTACAATGGTTCCTGCAACCAATCCAGTGCCTTATGTGGAAAATGGAAGTGGGCTACACTGGGCCCTCTAGGGCCTTTAGTGCAGTCCTTTATGAATACAGCCAGCCTCTCCTTGATCCTGCCTTTCTTTCTTATGTTGTAACAGCTGCTTATTCTTCAGTGTCCTACGTTCCATGATTGCTAGGTCTACTCGGAACAACAGGCCCGTGGGTTCTACCCTTATTTCGGAAGTAGAGAACTTCTGAACTTCCCACCAAGTTCAGTCCCATTGAGATTGCTGAGGCTTTGTGGTAAAGCGCAGAGGTGGATACAGTTGTCTAGGTATGGCCCTCATCCATCTCCTGCATGCAACTCTCGGGGCCACAGTGCCTGTACACCCAGAAAAAGGGTGGCTCTCTGGCAGGTTTAGCTTGCTTGATAAGATTTCTCCTTGTGGATTTGAATTTTGCTTCTAAGGCCAGTGGTTTAGGAGATGACTTTGAATTTCAAGAGAAATCAGCGGCTGGGCCAAGTGTATGGTTTGCATCAGTGAAAATTCCAGGTTCTACTTTTAGAGTGATCTCAGATGGCTGGGAGAAGTCACTATTCCTGTGATATTCCTGGAGAGCTGCTGCAAAAACTGAGTTGCTGGATGATAGGCCAGTGGTCTGACTTTATGATGCTTGTCTGCACAGGAAAAGCCACGTAGGGGAGGCACAAGACTGTAGCCTTAGCATGATATTCAGACTCCCCACCCCAGCTTTAGAACAGGACATAAGAAAGGTGAATGGATCGTGTAGTGTTGGCACTTTATGGAATAGAACTCTTGATTTCCCTATCTTCCTTCCTTCCTTCCTTCCTTCCCTTCCTTCCTTCCTTCCCTTCCTTCCTTCCTTCCTTCTTTCCTTTCCTTCCTTTCTTCTCAGATTGTTGGGGGCAAGAGGCTGACTCTGTAAACCACTTAGAGAGGGCTGTAAAAACGCTGCAAAGTCTAAGTGCTATTGCTATTTCTGGAATCTCCTGTTAAGAAGTAAATCTCTAGAAAATTGGCTGCACTCTTCAAACACCCCAGAAAAGGAAAACTCCGCTCTTCTACCTGCCCAGCAGGTGAGGCCGCTGGGATGCCTTCTCAGGAAGGAGCTCCTGGAGCTGCTGACATGCTAGGGTGATCTGAGTGGCCCAAAAATGATCCATCCGGTCAGCCTGGGCCTGAGCTTCCCGCTCCCGGAGGGACATCCGGCTGCATTCCGCTTGTAGGTGTTCTTCACCTTCCTCCATCCGTCGCAGCTTCGTTCTCATTTCTTCTCTTTCTTGCATCCTTTCCTGGGGGGCGGAGAGAAGAAACGCATCACCCCCCCCAAAAAAAAACCTGTTTCAGGAATCAGAGAGGCTCAGCAAACGGGTTTCTCACTGCTGCGACAGAGGTGATGCTGGTTGTCACCTTGAAAGCCCCACCCGGCTTGGCATCGGGTTACCTGATGGATCTGAATCCCTTGGCTTCATTCCTTCTTTCTTTCTGTCTCTCTCTTTT
>JANHFL010009002.1:169512-189915 GCA_032468155.1 Oxyrhabdium leporinum | reverse complement strand
CGCCTCCTCCGCCTCCTCCTCCTTTCCCCTCCGCTTCCGGGAGAGGAGGGAGGCGCTAAAGACCAACCGGGGCCCCCATTCCCTCCTCCTCCTTCCAGACCCGCAAGCAGCAGCCGCCGCCGCTGCCGCCGCTGCCGCCGCCGCCGCCGCACAGGAAGGATGGGGCTGGGGGACCCCTAGTGCCAGCGCCGGGAAAGAGCCAGCGCTCCACTGAGGGGGAAGTAGAAGGAGACCACCCCGCACGTCCGCCCACGCCACCGCGGCTGGCATTGAGGGAGGAGGGGGGACACCCTCGCCGGGCGGGCTGGCTGGCTTGGACCAGATCGTCCCGGTCTCCCCCTGCCAAAGTCCAGCATCCCCAGCTCACCCCCGCCCCCCTTCCCGAACGCCCCCTCCAGCTTACACAGGCTCTGGTTCAGCTCGGAATCTACCGAACTGGAGGCTTCCTGCAAGCATAGCCTCTATTGCCTGGCTTCCACCTCCATTCCACCTGCGCATAGCCCCGCGTCCGCTTTTTAGCCTCCATCCGCCATCCTTAGTCTCAGCATAGAGCCCCCTCCCTGAGATGTCCCCATTGCTTCCCTTGGAGGTGATGCGCCTGGGCGACTTTCACGCCTGTGAGCTATGTCACCACACCTCCGCCTGCCCGCCCTTGTCTTGCCGGACTTGCAGCCTACGACGTTAGTGGGCAAAAATTGCACTGACTCCTTATCATACTAGCCTCTCAGGGCTCAGCTCTTCTGCAGCAAGAGTAGCAACCCCCTGGATTATTATTCCTCCTCCCCCTCCTCCTCCTCCTCCCCTCTCTTTCTACACACCCACACACACTATGCCAGTTGCAAACTACCATCCCAGTTTAAAACTGGTTGGGTGAGATACAAATCCCAATTGTTTATTGGCTCTTTTGAAACATTCAATCATACAATTCTGCATTTGCATTCTTAGATCACTTTCATAGAATGCTACCAGATTTCTATTCTTTCTACTCCAAAAGCCCAGCCACTTTTCCTCTACAACAAATAAATGTGTTTATTACTTCCCTGAACTGCCCAGTCTAGATAGTATTTTTAAAGTGTTTAAACGAGGTGCTTTGTGTCATGCAAACACAAAATGCCAGCCCTGCCTAAGGCACACCAAAGTGCTTCAAGGAGATTGGGGGAATGGAGAAAAAAAGAAAAAGGAAGATGTGTCAGATCAATTAGAAGATGCTAGTGTGAAGAGGGCAAGCTTTTATCAGGAGTTTCAATGCAGCCCAAAAGGTACCTGGAGAGAGACTGATGAGGTAGAAAGGCAGACTGAGTTGAGAAATGGAGGATGCAACCCAGAATTTAAAAGGGTTCAAGGTCCTAAGGAGTCCATCTAGAGAGAGAAGAGTGGAAAGATAAGTGAAAAAAGAAAGATTCTCCTTTGCATTAACTACCCAGTGTTTCCCAAAGACACCTTTCTCACCCTCATTCACCAATGAATTTCTGCTTTCTCACTGAAAGAAATATTCCCCACCTCATCCACAGGCATAGTTTGCTTCTCTGACTGCTTTGCTTTCTTGCATTCTTTATCTTGCCCTAATACCATTCCTAATACCATCAACAACTGTGGTAAAGGTACTCACAGTCAGTGTTGTGTAAACTTTCTTTGTGCCAGCCACGCCTTGGCCTTCTGGAAGGCTCTCCCACTTTCCGTTTATGCAACTTATGTGTTGACCATAAGCACCATGGAGTCCATCAATCAACAATGACTCTGAGGAAAAGCAACTTGCGACTCCCGACTGCGACAGAATCACCTGTTGCTGCATTTTCTGCTTCAGTTTTAGCTTTGTACCACTTGCCTGTCTCAGCCCGCAATTCGTTTGAGCTCTGTCCATGGTGCTGAGGTCTAGCCTGCCATTTCCTGGATCCTGGCCTGAATTGCTGCTGCTTTTTGCATGCTAGAACACCTATTTCTCACATGTCCTGCTCTCCTCTCTGAGTCATCTAAACTAGATATGACTGGCTGATTAACTAGAAACCAATTCCAAGTAAGAATCTGCAACATTTGTAAGAACATACGCATATAAATTATGTGTGAAGTTAATTTGTTTTCCCCTTCTATTTTAGAAAAAGCTGTTCAAAAGCAAAGAGTGAGGAAATGTGCAATAGGATGGGTATCTTAACTATTCCTCCCTAAATTAGTTCTCATTCAAAAATTGCCTGTCCAAGCAGTTTCCCTAGCAAGTAAACCAATTATAGCAGAAAATGTTTGGGTGGCTCTATAGAGAAGGTGGAAAGTTGTCTGTTACCAACAGTACCGGCAGCTGGCTAGACTGTTACATGAGATTACCAATCTGTCTACCTGATTTTGTTAAATATGGTAATTCTTCCAAGAGAAAATGTTTCTATTGAGCGAGTAGTTATACTATCATCATCTGTTTTTAAATGGGAAGTTTCTGACTGACCTGGAATATGGATAGGGTAGAAGATAATACCCCCACTTTTTTTTTAATAAGCTTGGTTATGTGAACAGGTATGGGTGGTAATTCAGTCACATATACATTCTTCAGAACCATATCAAACCTGTTCTCACTGATTTTGGCTACCTGCCAGAGGTAAGTTGAAAAGTTCAGAGTAAGTTCACTTGTCCTGTACTGATGAATTAATGTAGCAAGGCCTGGCTGATACCTATCTGATCAGTAGGAGTCCTTGAACAAAGAATCTAACATTTTGCCTGCCCACTTTGGAGATGAGAGTGACACGAACTAAGAAGCCAAGATTGGCTTGGTTCTCTGATATCTGGTGTGGACCTTGGATGTTACCCAAGGTCCACACCAGATGTCAGGGAACCAAGGCAATCTGATGACAAGTGGTTACTAAAACAAACATACATGGATGGGACAAGGGAACCTGAGTGATGAAATGCTACTATAATAGTAAACCTAATAACAGGAGTCTATGAAACGAATGAGGGAACTATGGATGGACAGAAGACTAGCATCCACACTAAGGAGCAGGTAAATTACCCAATGTTTAAATATAGTGAAGAGGAAGCTGCTCTCACAGCTTGAGATCGACCAACTTCACATTGCATCCTAGTCTCAAGAAGACACAGAAGAACAATTAGATATACACCCAACATCTGAAGCTGGAATGTCACTGCCACCTCCTCTATTATAGAGCACAGCAGTTGATTTGAGATGTAAGATCATGGATAAGCTAGCTACAATCACCCCTCAAGACAGGTTACTAAGGCTCAGTGAGGACGTGTATCAGACAATATGCTAGAAGATGCCGATAGAGCCCTCACAGCAATCCCTACTACTACCAAATCAATGAACTGGTAAAGGCTGTGGTCACTGTAATCCTGGAGATACTTGGCTACACAATCAAGAACAGTAGTGCATACCACTCTCCTCCCTCCCACCTAAAAATGGGATTGGAGGCTAAGATTAAGGCAATTCAGAAACAAATTAATCAGCTGGTAGAACAACAGAAGGGTGTTGAGATTAAGACTCAGTTACTGAAAAAAATACAAGGGCCTGATTCTATCTGAAGCCCTAGGAACTACTAAATAAAGGCTCACGGCACCAGCTTAAGGACATACACAAAATGTCATTCAGCTGATATTTCATGTCAAAAGTCCTGAAATGCCAACTCAACAAGAAGAACAAAATCCTCACCAGGAATATGTACACCTTGTTAGCCATCAGATACTCTGTCATACAGTGAACTGGCCAAAGGGGGACATGCAGCTGCTGATGTGAAGACCCAGAAGCTTCTCACAATGCATGGAGGTTTCCACCCCAAATTCCAACAACCTGAGACTACACCAGCTAGAAAGAGGGTGGACAGAGTCTGGTGAGTATTAAAGTCACTGTCCTGGATGAAACCCAGAACATCCCGGAGGACATCAGTAAAATGGCACCAAAAGGTGAGCTGCTGAGAGATTGCCTGAGGTGGCAGCAGACATGGAAGGAAGATCAATCAGAGGAAGTGCTATGGAAAGACAAGGCTCTGCTTGGGATGTACCATCAATAGATAGCTGATGTGGCTGACACTGGGAAATCCTACCAGTGGTTGGTAAGCATTAGACTAAAAGATAGCATTGAGACATTGTAAATAGCAGCACAAGACAGGCACTAAGCACCGGATTGATAGAAGCAGAGGTTTGCCACCCTAGACAGGATCCAAGGTGCAGAGAAGTGCAGAGTGGCTCAGAGACAGTCCAGCACATAGTGGCAAAGTATAAGATGCAGGTAGGAACAGCATACACTGAATGGCACAACCAAGTAGTTGACATTGTGTACAGAAACATCTGCAGTGTATGGGCTATACCCTCCCAAATCTGGATCTGAGATCCCAGAGATAGTTGTAGAAAATAAGAAGGCTAAGATCCTGTGAGACTTCCAGATCCAAACAGACAATCAAGTATTGGCCAATCAACTAGACACTGTAGTAATAGAAAAGATAGTGGTGATGACAGATGTAGTAGTGCCCAGTGACAGCAACATAAGGAAGAAGGAGTATAAAAAGCTGGAAAAGTACCAGGGCCTAAAAGAGAAACCAGAGAGGTCAAAGTGATCCCAGTGGTGGTGGTGGTGGGGGGGAAATTGTTTGTTACTCCTAAACTGGGAGATCCCAGGGACAACACCAGAGTTCTCTGACCAGAAGAGGGCAGTGCTATGAACAGCTAAGATACTGTGAAGCACCCTCATACTCCCAGCCCCCCCCCCCCAACAGAGGACCCAAGATTAAGGAAGATACATACAACCCATAGAGGTAAGACTGTATATTGCATTGTTTTAAACAAAAGCTGTGAACCGCCCCGAGTCTTCAGAATGGGGCGGTATATAAATACAAAAATAAAAATAAATAAATGAGAGTCCCTCAAGTAACCTGGACATGCCATGAAGGCATTTAAAGGTTATCACCAACACCTTGAATTGCACCAGAAGCAGACTGGTAACCAGTGCAGCTCGTGGAGCAGTGGTGTTACCGGGGCCATTCTTGGGCCCCCAAAACTACCAGCACTGCCACACTTTGCACCAGCTGTAGCTTCTGGATGCCCTTTAAGGGTAGTCCCACGTAGAACTATTCAAATAAATTTAGTGGGATTTCTTTTGGAAATCAGGATTACCACAAACGTCCGTGAAAATTCCTGGCTGTTCGTTTTTTTGCAACTCAGATGAATAGGGTTTTTTTTCCTATTGCGCCCAAAGATCTGTAAACTGAATCGTCTTCTGATAGTGGGAAGTGGAAGACAGCAAGAAGGGCATCTTAATAGAACCCATATTCCTGTCTTGTCTGCTGCACCTTTGTGAATGGTGAATTCTCATTCCCAGCTCCCATTCATGTTTTTTTTTTTAATCTGAAAGCTAGTTTCTAGGTAATTGTTTGGTATCAATCCCACAAAGTCATAATATTGTGACTGAGCACCACTGGGGAATATGTCCTTTACTATTGCTTTTTAAAAACTCGTTAATATGTGCAATCCTGTAGAGAATAAGGAAGAAGACACTGATGGAAATATGCAAGAGCCAAGCAAAGGAGGTTAAAAAAATTTTTAAGCCCTAAGGAGGAAGGTAATGTTTGGAATTAGCTCAGGTGGACATTTGCCTGATTCACTCAAGTATAAGACAGGATAGGATTCTACAATATTCTGCTGTTGTAGACAATCTCCAAAATTATGTGTGTTTATTTGGAAGTAGAATTTTGTTAAGTGATTCAATAGATTTACGTGAGTGTTTCTGGTAGTGTAGCATGCAGCTAACAAATGACAGAGTGGTCATATTTATCAGACCTTCCATATCCGTTGCCCTCCACCAGAAAGATTGGAGCAAAGTCCTTATCTTCCCAAAGTGGAAGGTGTCAGGCCTTCCTTAAAAAGGGAAAACACTGTTAAGATATATTTGTCAGGATACAAGGAATGCAAATGAAAAAATATTGTAGCAGAACTCTGAAATCATGAATTTCAGCAACTGTCATGTACCATATGCAAACCAATACCTGTTCAGATGTTTCATTCCAAACTGAAGCAAAGTTCTGTTGAGTGGGAGGTAAACTTTCAATCTGGTCCTGATCCAACCATGTTATCAGGTTACTTATTTTTGACCACATAAGAACTAGCTTTCCCATAAGAGCTCTTGTAGCTCTAATCCTACAACAAACCATGTCAAAATACTGCAAAAACTGGCTTTATTTACAGTCTGACTGATCCAATATATTAAATCAGGGGTGTCAAACTGGCAGCCTGTGGGCCAGATGCATCATGCACAGGCCATGACAACCCTAGCTCCACAAAAGGGAAAAAACATCACGATACATCATGCGATGACATGACACCGCAAGTTCGACACCCATCTATTGATAGCATTTGCATGACATCATAACAATGTCATCTTTCTTCAAATGCCTCTTTCTGGTAACATCTATAGGGAGGCTGTGCCCAAAGAAATAAAAGCACTAGTTTGGCATCCCTTTGATGGATGTAGAACAGGGGCGGGATCATTACTATTACCATCCTTATTGTGAGTTTTGACTCCCTCTTTTAGATATCTGTAGACTAGAGGAAGTGAGAGACGGACCTGTAGTAGAAGGAATGTCAAAGTCAGATGTTTGGCAGTGAGTGGTATTAGGGAGGCATGAGAAAGATATGGACAGGATTTTTTTTATACTTGGGTTACAGCATTGACACTGTAGGTGTGCATGAGAATAAGTTCTAGTCAGTAAACCCAAGAGAGAAGTGAGCGGACTGAATTGATGTGTGCTAGGAACACACAGAACTGGGGAAAATTCTGAGAATGTGAAGTTTGGGTTTAAAGGAGTGCTTTGTATTTTGCTGCTCAAGCTGCAACTTCTGGCTAGCTTTTGGTTAAAATAATCAGATTTCAAGTGAAACAATTGCTTTGAAATTGGCTATGATGATGTCATCCATTTTAAATGAACATTCCTCATAGTAACTATTTTCAGAGACAGCCCAGAGCGGGTAGAATTCCAACTACGACTGTTGGGGTTTTAGGTTAGTACTTAGAAGGGAAGATGAGGTGGATGAGAATTCAGAAGTTAAAGGAATTTGTAAATCAACAGAAGACAGATTTTTACACTCCCCTTGAACAGCCAGCACTACAATAAGATATTTCAGGATTTTGCTAGATGATGATGGCAAAGGTGGTTTATTTCTGAGGAATTCAGATCTGAACTAAAGTATGCAGTACCTTTGTTGTATCAACACTGAACAATTATAGTGCACACTATGAAGTCTTTAGAATTTGTTGATCCAGAGAATAAAAGCCAAGCTGTTACTGAATATGCTCTCATGGAAGTCCTTGCAGTTAACAATTTATAAATTATACCATTTATAAGCTCTGCATGTACGGTAGCTCATATGAGATGCGAACTATTTTTTTGCCAGTACATGCAGGCTGTTTATCTCACAAATTAAGTCCAGCAAAACATCGACTTGAAACTAAAATAATATAAACCATCCCAATCCGTAATTTAATTTTATAGCTTCTTCAATTCTTAGTTTAAATTACAGTTAAAGGTTTCTTGCCTAACCTGCTGGTGCTAAAATGGAAGGATGCTTGTCCAGGCTAGGACCTTATCTGCCAGCTTGTCAAGCAGAGACGACTCTACATTCAAGACTGACTATGAAATGAAAACAAATCCAGCTGAAAAGACAGGATTTCCCTCTTGATTTCCAAGTAATTTTATTCCAAATACCTTCGTTTGACCTCCATAAAATGCACATAAGATTACAGCTGAACTGAAAACACCAAATACATTAACCAAAATATGGAACTGGGAACAGCATATGACAAGATCTTGGGGCAGAGTGCATTTAAACACACATTTAGAAATGCTTCTCTGTTCAGAATTAGAGTCTATATTCAATATTCTTCTGTAAATTCTTGTGGGTCAAACTGCAGTCAGATATGCTCATTTTAAAAAATAAGTATTGCATAAATCAGGTGTGAAATGCAGAAGCTCAACGTTTTACGGGATGACCTTTTTTATTTTAATCAAATTACAACACTTCCTTTAAATTGATGTCAGTATTCAAAACTTACAAGTCCAATTTTTTTTTTAAGGGGAATCATTTGGGAATATTAGTTTTTCCCCTCCTTCAAACAATCCTATATTATCCCGAACTCGAAATAAAAGTACTTCATTCCAACAAATAGTAAGAATACATGAAGTTACAGCCAGCCAGACAGTTGACAGTCATGGAGTCTTCAACAGTTTATTAGAAATAATGTAGACATTAAAAAATCCCCACTGCTTTGAACACAAATTGAGGTTTTCAGGCTTATAAGCTGGTCAAAAAACAAAAGATCCAATAGTGTATTAACATTTTGTCACTCGCTTTCATACCAACAGTGCAAATACAATTTGGTCTAAATGTACAGATTGATAAGCAACAATGTACAGGCTCCCATCTCCATAGCAAGAGATTCATGAGCTCTGAGGATCAAACAACCAAGTGTACACGCTTCACCCATTTTATGTTTTAAAGGGCTTGCTAGTTTTAGCTAGGATATCTTGAACACTAACTAGTGATTAAATACAACAAAGTGAAAAGCATTAAACATTAGTGGAACATACCCTGAAGACACCCCTGGAGGTACAGCACTTTACCAGGTTAAATTTCCAAAGCCAATTAGAACATTGCTTCAGCCAGTTTTGTTCCAGCTACAAAATTAGAAACTCGAGTTGTCTGCAGTCCGCAATGTAAGGGGGAAAAGTATACATTTACCACTTCATGTAAATTGAGTTTACCCATTGTAACATCTTACAATGAGGCAAAGAGGCATTATAAACCCTTTTATTGCAACTGATTTGACTGCCTATACCTCAAATATTTGTGTGATTGGATTTTTGTTGTTCCTTTTTTGGGAAGTCTGGAAAACTTTCATGCTAACATTATTGCCTCATGTAGCTTAAGACTGCCCTGAACAATGGTATGCACCAATCAATGAAGCTGCTTAAAACAGGTTGAAGATGAATTAAAGGATGCATTTTCTGTCTTTAGAGCTATCAACTCAGGAATTCTTATCTCAATTGTGAAATGCTGTGATGAAGTCTTTCCCCAAACCCTAACATTTGTCAGTTTCTTTTATTCCAGGTCTGGCATTTCTGAAGGGAAAAAAAAGAGAGAGAAAAAGATATTGGTTGTTGCTTATAGCAATAGCCTAATTATTGTCAAGAAAAACATCTATAACTTACAACCTCCAAAAATGTGACAATATACCATTTCATAGTTAAGCTAAAGTACACAAGGTTTAATAGCTTTCAGATATCTGGATTACTACCCTTAATGAGAATATGTCCTGTTGCATACAGGTAATCCTTAACTGGTGTCTGGTCACTTAGCAACTGTTTGAAATTCCAATGGACCCTGAAAAATGGATTTATGAACCAGAATCAACATTTCCATGTCCATTCCTCCCAATGATCACATGACTGTATTAAGGGGCCCAGCCCGCTTTTGTGGCCATTTATTTCCATTTCCCAGCAAAAACCACCTCACGGTGAAGAATGAGCTCATGTAACCTGTGGTATTTGCTTAACAACTGCTGCATTCTCTTAATGACTCCTGAAAAAAAGGTTGCAAAATCAGGCACTCGCACAATGACCCACTTTATGACTGTCATAATTTCTGACTGAAATTGTGGGTTCAATTATAGTCGTAAATCAATGACGACTCATACATTCTTTCCCAAATGTGCTAAGATCTGGATATATAATGGCAATTTCCCACTATGTTTTACATTTTCCAATCACAGTGCAAGACACACTAATCCTTTCCCATTCCTCCAGCAGTCTTATTCCACAGGACTGGGGGCCAGGGAAGAATAGATTGTTGTGCAAATACAAGAAAGGCTATCTAAAAACCAAAGGCAGTTTTATAGGCCCTTACAGATTTTACACGGGCAATATACATATAATTCCAACAAACTCAAAAGGTTTATTACACTGATGGGTACATAATGATTTAAGATATCACCTACGCTAAACCACAACTTGAAAAAAGAAAGCCAACCCCATGTTAAATATTGGGGGAGGAGCAGTTAGCTGTGAAAAGAGAATTCTACCATTTGGATACTGGAGAGTATTGTCAGGTTACAAGGAAAGGAACTCACTAAACATGTAAATAAAGAAGGAAAAATATAGGAGGTGAAAGAGATTCACTTCAAACAATTGAGTATTATGTAAACAACCTTTTCTAACCTGGTAGATGTACTGATATCCACTTAAACCCTACATAAGGCACCATGTGAGCAAGGGTGATGTAGAATGTAAGCCTCAAGTAGTACCTCTGCCCATGAAGTGCCAACAGCCAGATGAAAACTGAAAATAGCTGATTGCAGCACTTAAGGATTTGTAATCAAGTAGACCTCAGCAATAGAAATTATTTCTATGCCACCTAGAGTCATTTTATCAGTGAGTTGAGCAGCATAGAAATTTAATTAACAGGAATAAAAAGAAATATTGTTTAAAGAAAAACTAATTAGATAGTGTTTTCTTACTAAAAACAGATTTCCTGCTAGGCCTCAACTTTCATGCTTAAAATTACTGGCTCCTGGATCAGTGGTGAGTGAGGAATTCAAAGCTAGTGATAAACCAACCAAAAGTATATTACTTCTGAGCTTATTTGCCACTATTTGGTTTCTAAAATATTGGTCATTAATCTAAAAAGCTTTGAATAACTTGGGATTTCATTTCTCAAAGTGGCCTTCTCCAATCTAATATACTCTAAATACTAAATCCTATCACCTGCTGACATTTATAGGAGTATGGAATCACTAACCCATGTGTAAAATCTATCCCAAAGGTAGACTGAGCATTTAAAATAGGTTTAAAAAATACTCGATAAGTGAGTTGCCTTATATACAGTGGATATTAAGTTAAAATACCAGATTTTTGAGATGTAAAAAAAATCAGACCAAGATCCATCACTTCAGCATTTTTCTACCTTTAATATGGCTTACAAGCTGTACAATTAATACAGCATATAAACTATACAAGCACATAAGCTGTACTTAAATCTTTTAAGGGGAAAAATAACATTAAAATGAACAATAATGTGGTTGCATAACTGCGCACACTCACTCTTAAACTAATACTCTGTGGAAGCAACTTTTGATTTTATGATAGCATTCAGTCTTCTGGAGTAGGAACTTATCAGCATGGTATATCTTGCCCTGGGAATCTTTGCCCGCTCTTCCTTGTAAAAGTGCTCTAAATCTATCAGATTGCAAGGGCATCTCTCAGGCACAGCCCTCTTCAGGTCACCCCACAGATTTTCAATTGGATTCAGGTGTGCCATTCCAAAACTGTCTTCTGGTGAAACCATTCTTTTGTTGATTTTGGATGCTGAAAGGTGAAATCCGTCTTCATTTTAGTAGAGGCCTGATGTTTTGTGCTGAAATTGACCAATATTTGTAACTCTTCATAATTTCCTCCACTTTGACTACAACTCCAATTCCAGCTGAAGAAAAGCAGCCCCAAAGGATAATGCTGCCACCACCATGGTTCAATGTGGGTAATTTGATGATGTGCAGTGTTGTTTTTACACAAAACATCCTTTTTGGAGTTCTGGCCAAAACATTCAATCTTGGCCTTATTGGACCATAGTACATTTTCCCCACATGCTTTTGTTATTTGATGTAGGTTTTTGCAAAATGTAGCCAGGCTTGGATGTTTTTCTGTTTGAAAAAGGCTACCCTACCTAAAGCCCAGATATATGAAAAATACAAGAGATTTTTGTCACATGTAGTACATAATCACTACTTGCCAGAAATTCCTACAGCTCCTTTAATGTTGCTGTAGGCCTCTTGAATCAGTTTTATTCTTGCTTTTTCATAAATTTTGGAGGAACATTCAATTCTTGGTAATGTCACTGTTATGCTATATTTTCTCTCCTTGATGACTGTTTTCACTGTGTTTCCAGGCCTTGGAAATTTTTACCTTCCAACAAGGAGATCTCTGACGCAACTGAGTAAATGTCAGAATAATCCTACTAAAACGGAACTTTATATGGGCTTGATCACTTCAATTGATGGCGGGTGTGTACTGATTACTATTTAATATCAGTTTGAATGTGACTGGTTAATTCTGAAGAGACACATCCCTAAGCATACTTATGCAACCATGTTATTGTATGTTTTTATTGTTATTTTTCCTCCTAAAAGGAAATTTGTTTTGCAATTGAATTGTACAACTTCTGTGTTATTTTAAAGGAGGAAAAATTCTGAGGTGATTTATCTTGGTGTGATTTTTTTTATAACTCAAAAACCTGACATTTAACAGGGGTATGTAAACTTTTTATATTCACTGTACAAAGGGAAAAAAATTACGTACAACAGCAACATTAATTAACTATTTTTGGTTGAAATAGAAAGGATGAGGTATGGGAGCTACAAACTGATAAATATTAACAAGTTCCCAGTATTTTCTTAATTTTACAAGTATAATACAGCAAATGCATGTCCTAAAACAATCAACTTACTTTCATCATCACTATCTGGTGAATCCTGTAACAAAAAGAGGCAAAATTAACAAGTAAATTCAATGCACTGCTTTAAAAAGCCATGTAGCAGTAGATTCAAAAAATTATTATGTGGGCCTCCATAGTCAAGTCTTTATAACTGGAATCTTCCAGGCCCCAAATAAAACATATGTTTAAATATTGTAAGGCATTTTAACATCAAATTTAATATTGCAAAATGTGAAAATATCACCTTTGTTCCAAATTAAGTTCATGTAGACATTTCCAAAAGAAGATTCTAGTATGTCCACAGAAATTCCTATGCATGTTTACACGGTGTTATCAACATTCATGGTTAATACTTCAGGTGAAATATGCCTTATAGAAAGCTACTCACATCATCTGCTCCATCTACTTCTGGCAAATCTACATCTTCATCACCACCCATGTTGTTCATCATCTAATTACAAAAGAAACATAATATTCAGTAAGGTTTCATATTGTTATTTTGGACTTGAGCAACCTAAAGGAAGATTTGCTCTTTTTTCTACTAAGAATTAAACTTTACCATCAATAATAGTGCTTAGTACCAATTAAACCATCCTAAAGCAATGAAACCCTTTTCAGGTTCCAATTACTATCACCAAATCTCTCATGATCATATACATAAATGACTAAAATATCTCTCACATAAAAATAGGATCTTGTGAAACTGACATTCTTATGCGAAATTTCATGAGATCTTCAGTGTCCCCTCCTTTTAAAAAGAAAAGCATTTTGTGTTACAAATATATACATGTTCTGCAACAGCATTATAATCAATCCAGCACTCATTGGGGCCACGTTGTCAGCATTATTCTTATATAAAATAGTCCACTTACTTCAGAAAAGCGATCAAAATTGGACATATCTTCATCAGAATCATCTTCCCAATCTTTCCAGTTGTTAAAATCCACACTAAGCCAATTGAGCTATGGATATAGAAAGTAAACATTTAATTCAGGCTCTTTGTAATCAAGTGAGCGTGTTAAATAATGTGAAATGTTTAGGAACCTTCAGATGGAAAAATACTTATTTGCTTCTCTTCTACTGATAACATTTTCGATCCTTAGTAAAAGTAAGAGGAAAAGGAAACAAAATCACCTCCTCTCCACTTTGCTGACTAGAGCAAGCCTATTGGCATAAAACTAGAGTAGGTTTCCCCCACCATTCCAAATACATCACCAATAATATAGAAGCCTTCTCTTCATTAATGCCTTCCACATTGTATTGTAATTCCCTATTATTTATAATTTCAAACTGATTATGAGAAAAGCAGTATTAATAGGCCTGTGTCAACATTTATACTTAGATATGTTCAACAAGTAAGGAAAGGAAAAATTAGAGCAAAGACCACCCAATCTCCTTCTCAGAGAATGAAATGTTGAATATGCACCATGGAGCATGCAAGAAATGAGTTTGTACATGTGACTGCTTATAAAAGATATGAAATAAACATATATAGGACAGTTGTAGAGTAACTGATAAATGTTCTAATCTCAAAACAACTGTTTCAAATGTTCTGAGCTTGAAACAAAGCACAGGTGTTTCATATATTGTGCTGTGGTTTATTTACCAGGCAGGTAATATTCTATATTGAAACACAAAGACATGTTACTTTAAGGTTGTGTAAATGCAAAGCTTTGGGCTGGTTGATTTGTTGAGCTTTGTTAACATGTACTTTTTGTACATTCTTTTATCTTATTGGTGCTGTGCTTCAGGATGCATTGTTGGTTTAAACTGGTTTGTTCTATTAGGTGGGCTTTACTCTATGTATATTTCCATGCCCTTTTTGTACTTTCTAAAATGCTTTTAAATCTATCCAAGACTGAATAATACCACTGTGAAATTGTCATTAGGGAAGCTCTTTTTTTAACCTGTATAGAGCTTATGTAATTTACTTTCCACTGACTCAGTTCTGTATTACTACTTTTTTCAAAATGTGATAGGCTGGCTGATTTAGACCTTGGGGCAGTTATTTATTATTGCATTGTACAATATAGGTATCCTCACTGTACTACCACAACTGAGTCCAAAATTTCTGTTGCTAAATGAGACATTTGTTAAGTGAGTTTTATCCCATTTAATGACCTTTCTTGCCACAGTTGAGTGCATCAATGCAGTTGTTAAGATTCACACAGTTAAGTGAATCTGATTTCCCCATTGATTTCGCTAGCCAGGTCACAAAAGATGATCACGTGAACCTGGGACACTGCAACCTTCATAAATATGGGTCAGTTGCCAAACTTTGAATTTTGATGGTGTGACCATGGCGATGTTGCAGCAGTCTAAGTCACTTTTTTCAGAGTCACAACTTCGAACAGTCACTAAATGAACTGTTGCAAGTTGAGGACTACCTATATATTAATGAAATATACAGAGGATTTAAATAAGCAAAGCTGCACTGTAAATTAAAAGTAATTATTTCAAAAACAATATTGGCTAGGTGGTTTCCTTAGTTTTTCATTCCTGGGGCAATGGAGAGATATTCTACATTATTTGAACTAAGTGCTAAATAAAATAATGCTGAGATTAGTTCTCTTTGTCCTGTGTTAATGCATTTGCCAAGAGCCTAGGATTTAATTTAAGGAAGAAACTGCTGAAAACAGGGGATAGCACGCTTGGGTTTTTAAAAACAATAAATTCAATTGCTGAAGGATTGTTGAAGAAGATTGTTGAAGAATTGTTGAAGAAGCTCAATTAAAATATATCTTCCATTTTATACATATCCCAACATATTGTGTAGGGTTGAGTATTCAAAAAATGCAAAGTGTGTTTAGAAGGGAGGCGTGTTTTAATAGTTTAAGAGTGGTACAAAGTGGTACAGTGAAATAGTTTTTACCTTAGCTTTCTCTTTTGTTAACCGTGGCCATGACTGGCCGGATTCTCCTTTTCGTAAACAACATAAAACAGATCTGTCTGTTCTTTTATGCTTGGATTCCTAAAAAAAATTTAAAAAGTTCCTTTATAATCAGTGTCTGTCTAGTTCTTATAACATGAGATAGAGTAAAGCTATTCCTAAGTTATACTATAAAGAAATCAGATTTACCCAATTAAATGACCTCTCATCACATATTGTTTATATAATTTGCCATTACATGGTTTTTCTGAATGTAAAAAAGACCATTTTAATATGAAAGTGTATTCAATCACATGGCTCCTAGCCCATAGTATAGTACAATAAAAAGGACGCAAATGCATAAACATAAGAATATACCATTGGAAATACATAAGACTAAAACTCTATTTCCAATTCAATAGAAGAGCCTGCTCTGCTTAAATCCAATGTAATGAACTCCCAAGCAGCATAAACTCTTCAATGTATATTACTCGGTGTTAACAGAGACAGCCACAAATAATTCTTTCTCAATAAAATAACCATACAATCTGCAATTAGTCACCATTCTCGAAGAAGACATACTAAATCAAGTGCATCAGTGAAGGGGTTTCAAACTAAAGTGTCCTGGAAATGAATAGCAGTAAAAAACAAACCAACCCCAAATATGTATGCACAATTCCTTGTGGTAACTCAGTTCTAGGAATTTTACAAAAAAGCAGGTATGTATAACGAACTTTGTTAAAAATTTGCCATTATACAAATAAATGAGAATAAACAATAAGGATGAGAATTTGGCAGCTTAGCATTTCTACATAATCATAGCTGTGGCCGTCAAAAATGTTACAGCAGTGTTACTGACATGTTAAAACTAAGTGTGTGATTAAGAAAGGAACTTACGTTTGGATCAATGGAATTATAAAGATCAATTTCATTTAAATGTTTGTAGTTATCATTTCCTCCAAGACAACTGCAAGAAAATAAAAATCAAGTACTCTCCATATCAAGAAAAGAGCCAATTTATTCACATCAATGCTGTTCATGCTCAGCTTTTAGTCTGTTGGAGTGGACAGCTATAATAAATTTAATGAAATAAAATGATTTACTTACGTGAATGAAAGTCTGGCTTTCTCAAATTTTACGTTAACATCTTTACTGTCTTCAACACAAAATTCAATAAAGACGTAATCCCTTCGGTCATACCACTTTGCTGAAGCAGGCTGCCTAAAAATAATTTGAGAAATATATTAATACTATTATCCAACAACCATCTGACATACAATAATACAATAAAATATTGGTTGCTAATGTAACTAATTTTTCATTTCCCCAGATTAGTTGTTTTTATACAGCCCTATTGTTCATTGTTGTTGCCCTATTTTTTACATGAAATTAAGACTGCTTAGAAATTTCTGTTTTAGTTTTCTAGAGTATGCAATTATGGAAACTTGCATTTTGGGACTGGACTAAATTGACTGTCAGTTAGGCCTCCCCTTCAGCTTTGGCTAAATGCAATAACAGCAATAAAGGAAAGTGTTTTTCTTTTTTTAAAACTGCTTTAAAGTCAAGCATAAAGATAGGTCAAAATCTATAGATGTATTTGAACAATTTGTAGTTGATCCCTCTAAGTCAAACTATTAAAATATAAAAACTGGAATTATATAGATGAGAATATTAAACCAGAAAAAAGACAGTTTGTTCATTAACCACAAGCTTGTCTACTGCATCCTTCATTCTTATCTCTAGATTGTTGAATATTGGGGCTTGCATTAAAACAGCAGCCCCCAACCTTTTGGGCACCAGGGAATGGTTCTGTGGAGGGCATTTCTTCTGCAGACTGGGGGAACATGGTTTCACATGCTGCCTAGATCCAGGGGGTGCACGGATGGAGCTTTGCTCATTTGCACGGTCCAGTTCCATGCTGGCTGCGGACCACTGCATTAAAAATGGAAATGGAAATGAAGACTTCAACTTATTCTTAATTTATAACCATCTACTTTTGCCATATTTATTATAGGTACAATTTAATTTCCAAAGTTTGGTAGTTAAATAATCAGTTACCAGGTAGATGTTGGGGGAGGGGGAGGGAAGCACCACATTTTTTTAATCTAGTACTGAAGATACCAGCATATGTTTAGAAATCTTATCTTTTTAACTGCTAAGTATAGTATAAGTTAATGATTTCTCAAGTATAGGAAACTTTTCTAAATAGAAGAGGAATGAAATTAAGATAGAAATGATAAACCTCAAAATTCTCTCTCTAGTAGTTCTAGTTCTGGTTTGCTACAGGCATTCTTATAATGCTAGGGATGTATTCAGTAACTTTCAATTTTTCAGGATTTAGAAGATACAAGAATCTATAGCCCAATTTATACTAAGCGGCAAACAGCACTGTGTCTTTCTTCAAACACTAACTTCTAAAATATAGATATGGTAGAATTTTTTCTTATTATAAACATCATATACAATAAAGGAGAGTATACGTACTTCAGGGTTGAGCTGTGGAGTCATTTGGTGCTCTTGGTACTTGGTTGTTTCCTTGCAAATGTTTCATTACCCAACTAGTTAATCATTCTAAGCTTTTTGTTGTGTTTTTTAAGTAGTGTGTGGATGTGATTTATTCCTATGTGTCTATTGATGGCTGAACATACCTCAATGGCTTGTTAACTACATATAAACTACATTTACACACTATTCAAGAGGTAATATTTAAAAAGCTAAGGTGGAATCAAAAAGACCAGAACACAGTATTTGCAGCAGCCAACACCATCAGACAATCAAGCAGAATAGTGTATTCTACCAAAGAGAAAACCACACTCTTACCAACTGGGCAAGCAACTTTCTATAAGCAAGGAGCAAATCCCATACTCACCAGCACTGATGATGTTACCTAGTGGGGTAATGAAATTTAAGAAAACAGCCAAGATCAAAGAGCATGAAAAACTCCACATATCTTTATATTCCTGATTCAGGGAAACTCCAAATGAGAGTGCTACAGAACTACAGCACAATTCTTACTGAGTTATTACTAGTGAGAGATGAAGCATTCCTTCACATTTATGCTATTGTGATTCACATTAAGATAATAAAACCTCTTGATTCCACAATAAAGCAAATGCATGGCAATGATTTGGACAACCCTTGCATTAATGTACTAGCTCTAAGAACACATATGCAAATTCTTTTAAGAGTGGATTACTGCTATGTTCATAAAGGATTCACAATGGGATCCTAAGTTTTACCCAGGAGACCAATTATACCGCCACATACTGAATATTGTGAATAGGAGGCAAAACTATAGAATATCAGAAATTTGTAACATACAAGTTCTATTAAACAGTTGCTCATAGCATAGCATATAGCCAAATTTTGTTGCCGTGGTCTTGACATAAACAAAGACAAAGCCAGCACATCAAGAGAACTTCTGCAATCAAGCAATAAGCATCAAAAGGCAGCATACAGCTATGCACCATTGCATCTTCTTTTACTGATTGTTTTGCACCGAGTTGAATACTTCATATTGACTCTGCGGTGCAGTTACTAAAAGGACAATCATTACCTTGAGACCAATGGTGCATTTTCTTTTTCTGGAAGGATTCTTGAATCTGGAATCTCCATATTTAAAAACAAAATCTGTTCAATTCCAGAATGGTCTTCAAAAAGATGAGGATTTTTTTTTTAAAAAAAAGGCTATTTTGATTTTAGGGCTTTTTTTTTTTTACACATAATTCTCTGTAATCCACAGAGAAGCAATAATCTATAATTACTGTAAATTTTTTGCTTAGTGTTCGTAAGAACTGGGTTGCTCCAGGTTGCCCAGTCACTTATTTCTTCTCAATAGGAGGCAAAAACTTTCCATTATGCCTGAATTCTTGCAACTGTTGCGCCCTACAAACTACACTGAAATTTCATTTGGGTTTGATTTCTAATTCCTGGTTTGGGAAGGGAAAAACTAGTGAAAGTTCAATCTCAGATGTAAAGGGTAAATGTTTGCCTCGTTAATTTTTTGTTGATTTAGCAGAAAGAACCAAATAGGGAGAATAGTGAATGGTAGAATTTTCAGCAATTGTAGCTTAATGTTCAATCCACATAGGTTTTTTCTGCTTTTAGGTATCCTCTGAATTGGGACAAATTTGGAAGAACAATGCTCCCTTCAGGTTTTTCAAATATTTAGTTCTGTAAGAATTTATATTTTACAAAACTATACAATCTATTTGTCCATTTAACCTTACTGTTCTAATAAAGCAGTTTTTAAAATGTAACTGCAATTCTAAAGTTTTATCAATGATTCTCATTTTAATTAGGACTCAGTTTTGAAAAAAATGACTGTAGAATATATTTAAGTCTTAAGAGCATGTTAACATAATTATACACGGGGAAAAATATTCAAAAAACAATTGGACTGAGTCTTCCATCCTTCCAAGGTGGGTAAAATGAGGACCCAGATTGTTGGGGGCAATCTGCTGACTCTGTAAACAGCTTAGAGAGGGCTATAAAGCACTGTAAACCGGTATATAAGTCTAAGTGCTATTGCTATTGCAAAAAGGCATATTTTTATATTAAATTACTAAGAATTTAAGTCAATTCAAATTGGGCTTAGAGTACTGGTAGGAGTTTTAATGTTTCAGGTTATATAAACCCAATCTTTCAATCAACTGCTACCATCAGAGATAATATACTTTCTCTGATCATCAAGTAAACTTATCTTTAAGAAATCCTACTGCCCTGTTTATGAATTGTAGTCAACTAGATGCACAATATAATTTCCCCAATACTAAAAGAAGTCAATTCTATCTCAAACCTATCTCAAAAAAGTACTAAAAATATTTGGCATAACATGTAATTTTCAATATTACAAGGTACACCTTCATATTTTGACAAAGATTTATACTCTAAAAGTTGGAGCCTTTCAGATTACAATGGGCACAGTTAGCTTAAAGAAATATATGATGCTCATAGATATAAAGTTAAACAATTTCAGTTTTTTGACATCAGCATCATGCAATTAGTGTTTAATTTCCTTTACCCCTTTTCCCACTCAAATTATTTGTGCAATGTACTAGTTTTTG
>JANHFL010009002.1:147824-159500 GCA_032468155.1 Oxyrhabdium leporinum | reverse complement strand
ATTTGAACCGCTAGATTGAATCAGCAGAAGTGGCCTGCAGTTCAACACTCTAGCCACTGCGCCACCTAGGCTCCATTAATGAGGAGCCTGAGGCCCCCAAAAGTTCTACTCTCATCTTTTTCATTCTGGATTGGGACTGATAGGAACTAGGGATTAATGATAGCAGTTCCCCCTCCCATCTTGAAGATGTGAATAGGTAGTATAAATTAATCTTTGATACTTTTCAGGCTATGAAAATGACAACTTAATTTTGGTTCTAGGCATCTGCCATTATTTTTGGTACATTTAAGAAATAGGATTTAGAATATTTTTTTCTTGTTAAATACAGAGTGCATCTAAATATGCCTTCATTAACACAAGTGTGTACTCCTGTTGCTAACTTATTTGAAGATGACCTCCAAGGACCATACATATGGGGATGTATTATTAAGAAAATTTAAAAAAAATGAAGGCAAAAATGTTACCCATGTGTATAATAGTAACTTTTAATTCTTTTTAAAAAATAAATTTTACTTAGCTATTTATTTAAACATTCACTATTTTTTAAAATTGCCCTATAAATGGTCTTTGGAAAAAACCTGTATTACTTAATCTTTCTAAAATTATATATTATACAGACATGTAAGCATACAAACAACACTTCTCCAAATAAGTACCTTGCCTGGATCAGGTTGCTTTATCATAAAGTGACTGTTCATTTGGTTCATATAATAAGAGATATTAGCAAACATTTTACAACTATAGTACATTGGGAAAGTAAAAACATGGATTCTGTCATTACTACAGGACTGTACTTTTTAAAAAAACTATGTATTTTAATTAACTCATTCATCAGATCAGGTACAAATTTAAATTTTCTGTTTACATACACACATATACAATTCAGCCCTGCCTTAGATGTAAAGCCAGCTGGGTAACTTTGGCTAGTCACTCTCAGCCCAACCCAGAGTTCTGGGGAAAATAAGAGTAATAGTGTGCATTTGCCACCTTGAGTTATTTATAAAAATAAAGGTGGGATATAAATAAAAATAAACATGCAAAATATAAACAAGTTCCTACATTCATGTTTATCTAAAAACATTTTCACAAAATGGTTCCAGCTGATGACTCTCAATGATTTGAAAACCCTCAAAGCAGATTTAAAAAAAACAGACTAAAATTGTCTAATCCCATCCCTCATGTAAAAATTAGTCAATCCTCATACTTTCAGTAGAAATAACACAATTTCAATAGTAGATAAGTCAAGCCACCTGAATAAAATTATTGTATTTTGGAGCAAGCAGAATTTTTGTAAATGGTACTTAGAATACAAGAATTATGAAGTATTTAAAAGTAATTATTTCAGCTGTATTTTTACAGGCTTCGGGGTTGGATGGTCGCAGTCTGCCTGTGTAATTGTGGTTTTGAGAAGAACTCAAAGTTTTTATGTTGTTTTTATATTATTTTAACTGTTATCTGCCTGGGGTTGCTACAGCAAGATGGATGGAAGAATAATAAACAAAATAAATAAAATGTTTTGCTATAACATTTCCAAAAGGTTGCAGAATAATCTTATCTGGAAGGGCATTGATGCAAAGAAGATCCAGATCATTTTTCTATGTATTCTGTGGTGGAATATACATAAACAATCCAGATTTATCAACAGATAAGAACATAGGGAGTATTATAAACCTTTGCTAAGGTCCACAAAACAATAATCCTGAATAGTTGCTGTCCTATCATTTTTATCAACAGGGAAACAAACGGAATCCACAAGTGAAGAGCAGTTCCCAACAATGCAAAACCTCTAAGTTGCACACACTTAGTCTACTTTGTCAGGTGTTTTTTTTTCAAGCAGAATCTCTCTCCTTTTATGTGACTCGCTGGATTTATTGCAAGTGAACTTATTATCTTGAAATGTTTACATTTTTTGCTTAAGATACTATAAATGAATGAATTGCATGCGGCGAAATACCCAAAGCATCAGGATTTTTGAAAAGTAAATACACAGATGTTATCTAAAAATAACCCAATTTCTAGGGTTACATATTGTATGCCACATGTACTGTTATCTCAACATTTTATCTTCAGATACTCTGATTCCATTGCTAATAATTATAGAAGTTTGCTGATTTGGATTGCTCTTATTTTAAATGTAAAATCAGAGTAGGTCTTAATGAGATCTTCGCTAACACCACCCCCAACTTCTATAGTATTAGTTAAGGGTAATTTTACACACTAGTAAGAATCATTTTAACAGTGTAAGATTTCCTACACAATGTTCTCTGTGTAATGTTGTTTTACAAGTAAATAGATGTAATAGCAGATTCCTCTTTATGGACCTGCAAATTTAGTTCAGTAATAAATAACAAATGAATGTTGTAAGCTACCCAAAGCCACCTGTTTGTCAGTTGGATAGCCATATAAATGTGTATAATGAAATGAGTAGTTCGAGATACTCTGTATTTTCCTTGACTATAAAGTTTGGTTACTTAGCACTTAACCAAGAGCATCTGTATCAAGCCACAATGGTCCAATTACTGTATACAACTATATTTAATGTAAGTACCAAAATCATGTAATATGCATACTGACATCTTAATGCATGTGTCATTTGCCACTCTATTCCCCCATGAATACCTATGATTGTAAGAATCTATCCTCTTCAAGAGACCTGGGAACAAATACTGTGTTTGCAGTTCATTCAATCCCAGATTATTAAAAACGCGGTTTGAACAATCCATACTGATCAAACTTCGTATCATCCTAAAGCATAATGGCTTACTAGACACTTATTAAGCCAGAAGTAAACCACATTAATTAGCTTGTTGGGGAACCTAGTCATTACAAAGAGTTGTATTCAAAATACAAACTTTTTTTAATCTAATGCCAAGTAAAACTGTTGAATATAGCTCCATCATTATTCAGAGCCAGCATAAGATAATGTACATAAGCCAGTATCTTTCGCTACTTGGAGTGATTCCTTTCATGCTTAAGGTAATGCTTTATGAAAAATGTGGATCACTGAGAACTCTAGAATATGGGATTATAAAACATATATACTGATGTACCAGCTGTTTGAAAGCTCCATTTACAGTATTTTCCTATATAAAATGGATCAATGAATGATTATAAGGTAGCTGATACCCCAAATATCAGAAAACCATCATATGCATGATTATGAAGAGCACCAAAATGTCATACTTTAATATGTCTGCTTATATTAAAGATCTTTTTCTATTTTTTTCCTTTTTTTTAAAGCTGTATTTTTAATGTATCTGAAAAATGTGCAATTAGTTAAGTAATTTTCCAGGGGTTTGAGAATGGGCATATACTTTATTCCTAACAGAACAAATGTAAAAATGATATATTTATGCAAATTTATTTATAGAAGGGACAAAATCTAGATTTTCCCACTGAAATTTAATTTTCCGCATGACCGCTCAAACCAATGTATGATAAATATTCAAGATAGGAAAACAAGCAAAGCTGTAATTTACTGCTTCCTTAGCATGAGACAAGCTATCATTCTGTCATATTCACTGAACAATTATATTGCTTAGATTTCAGTTATTTGTAAAATCAGTATCAATGTTGCAAGGATGCAATCTGACTGTTCAAGAGCATGTCTCTCACCTACTTTTCTGCAGGATTTCTTTTTTTTTGGGTTCTCTTCACAAATTGGTTCTGCACAAACAAAGTTAAGTAGTATTCACACATAGTAATGCTACTGCTGAATTTCTAATGAGAAACTATAGTGACAGCTATGGCATTGTTTGGTTTGCATTTTAGGTACAATACTTCACATATGTATTAATCAACAAGGATAAACAATGGAAGGAGTCCGAATTATGAATCAGCATTATAGTAAGACCTATTGTAACCACAGAAACCGTAGCAAAATCTTTCAGGGATTGCTGAAACAGAGATAACATTTTTCTATCAAGTATATTTTTTAGTGAGATCATTAACAGGAAAATTGTGAATACAACCACTGTTTCTATGATTGCGGCTGCATCTACCAGTATTAAAAAATGATTCACATCAAGCCATTTCTTTGGCACTCTAGCAAAATTTCAAAGAATTAGTAGAAACACTCCAGCAAATAAGGAATTCAACCAGGATCATTAGCCACTATTTTTCCCCAATCTGAGGATTCTTAACATGTTGTGGAAAACAAATAGGTGTAAAATATTTTAAACCACCACTTTTATTAACTGATAGAAATAGTACAAATTTTCAATTCAGCTGTAATTTCTCTGTAACACCAAAAAGTCCTTTCTGGATGGCTACATCGTCAATTCCTGGAAAGAAACAGAAAAGAGCAAGTGAGGAACAACCTTTTTCTTTGTTCCCTTAGGTGGTGGGATGGGAATGTTCACAGCAAATTGTTTAGCCACCCAGCACAGTCAAGTGACCCTGAGGGCTATTGTAACTGCCTGTGAGGTCAAGGAACAGCAAGGGTGCAATTGTTACTCTGACAAAGCACAGGCAAAGATACAGTGCCTGGTTTCTGAATAGTTGCCTAGGATATAACATTGAGCACCAAGGCATTTATGTAATCCCAGAGGAAACAACACTGCCGTAATTTGTATTAGAAGCTTAAAGAGGTTTAACTGGACTGTCTGGAAACAGAAGTTTCTCCTATAAGTCACTTCTCTGCTTCACTGCATGCTTAATTACAACAGTTAACCTAATTTTTAGAACATATGGCATCTTGAGATTCATTTCCCTTGTACTCTAACAATTACTAACAAACATACTGAATAAAAACAGAATTTTATTCTTGTAATGAGCAGGATAATCAAGTGAAATAACCACTTAAAATGTCCATGATCAATTCTCCCAACTATCTTCTAGATTTTGGGGTACAGCAGCCTTGTCACATATAGCACTCAATCAGGCACTTACCATAATTGCATTTACGATATCGTTACTGTTATTCTTTAGGGCACGAACGGCTTTTGCCCGGGAAACGTTTGCTTGCGACATAACTAACTCAATGTCTTTCACCTCAACGCCAGTCTCATCAACCTGAAGGAAAAAGATAGATAATCTCTCAAGGCATCTGCCAGGCCTTTCTGTTAATCAGGAAAGAGATGCTCTATTACTCTGTAATACTCAAGATTTCACAGTAACTATAAGAACTTCTTAAGATGCCATAAAATGTATGAACAAAATATAGCCCAATGAAACCTTATAGATTGTTACATTTTGGTGAACTTAAAAAAAACCTCATCTGTTTTCATTTTTTAATCTCATGAGTAGCATGGAATGATGAGCTTTCCTGATCTGGTGAAAAATATACCAAAATAGAGAGCTTGTTATAAAATCCAGGGAAAACAAATTAAGAAAGAGCAAAATGGAGACTCATTGTTGTATGTAATATCATACATATCTAGGAACTCCAAATGTAAACAGAATTTAATAAACAAAGCACAACAGCTTGGCATGACTGAATCCTGCACTGTCACATATATAGAGCGTGTGGCTTGATTAGGAGAGAAAAAAAGATTATAGAGCAGACTAATAGGTCCGCTATGCATACATGCTCATATTTCCAAAGCACTTCCTACTCTGGGCTTTGCTCCATATCCCAGTCCATGTTAGGCATCTGCTACTAATGGCGGAGAAGAAGTCTATGTGCACTGCAGAGAATAGGCCATTCACATAGCTGGTAGCATACAAGCTGTTATCTAGATATCAGGCAGTGACATCAGGGAATGGCAGCTCATCCAACAAGGAAGCTCAAGAACAATTATAGTTATTAGGATCATGCATGCCACACAACGCAGTTAATAAATGGATGCCTCTAGCAAAAATTCGCTGAAACTAGAAATAACAACTGGCACTGTTGTTTTTTTAAATACAGAGTACTCCATACAAATGCTGGAAGGGAGATACTGAAGGAGAATATTCATAGGCTTAGTTTCTTTCTGTCTGCCATTTAAACAGAAGAAAATATTTGAAAATGATATTTGGAGATTCAAAAAGCATGTTGAAAAACTGGTAAGAATTCAAGTGGTATGGCACTTCCCTGGTTGCAAGAATAGAGGTATATGCATACTGTACTTTGAAGTACTACCATGACATAACCATGAAAGAAACCTGGAATGAATTATACCACCGGCCTATTGTGGACCTGGAGATATAAAGGAAGCTAGATAGTTTACAAGAGATGGAGGTCAGCACAGGCTGGCCAGTAGACATAAATAAGATACAAAGCAGTATCAGGCTCTTTTTCTCACTGCCATTTCAGTTTGATATCTCTTTTTAGCCTGATATTATCCCCAGTAATTTTATATCCACAGGTAGGCTCTTCTGACCATACATGTCTCAGTAGACAAAATTAGCAGCAATGATTTAGCATAAACTACTAGATGCATGTCTTAAACTTCCTGGAAAGTCCACCTCACACATTAAAAAGTGATGCTTACCTCCTCCTCCTCACTTTCTTCTTGTACAGTAGGAGTCTGTGTGTTTTCCTGAATGTTTGAAATAGCTTCTCCTTGCACTTTGAATTTTTCAGCAGCAGCCAGCTGTGCTTGCTGAGAGAGATCTTCAATCTGGCAGAAATGGATTGTGGGTTGGGGGGAGAGAAACCAATGACTTTTAGATTTTTTGATTATCTACAATCAGGTAGTTTACAACTGACAATGCTACTGGAATGTAAAGAAAGCAAAATAGAGAACTTTATAAATAGTGATACTGATAGGAGCCATAATTTGGAATAAATTCTTCCCTTTCACAATTTTTTTTAACCCTTCTCGTGAAAGAAACCACACTGATCCATATGAATCTGTTGTCAGAAAGGTCCTGCAGAGCAAATGTTCTTCGTTTGTTTGAGTGGTAAGCCCAAAGTTCTAACTGGTAGCAAATCTACTGATACTTGCAGAAACAAATGGCAAAGACTTCCTTGCTGGGGATTCCCTAAATTCAGTTTACCTTTGCTTCTCCGAAGACTATATAGGTGTCTGATGCAGGACTTTTATATACATCTGGCTTTGTGATGACAAAGAGGATGTTCTTGGATTTCCTGATGGTAACTCTGGTTACACCTGTGACCTGACGAAGGCCAAGCTTGGACATCGCCTTAAAAACAAAACATGTTTGAGGAAAAGATTTAGACAAAGAGCACCTGAGCTAGACTAGTAATGAATGGCAGATAATGAGCCACAGTGAGACCAGAACACTGGACTTATCGAAAAGGTCCCTTTTCTACAGCAGGTGGCTGGTTTTCATGATTTCTTTCGTCATGTGGGAAAAAATCTAATTCATTGCAAAATTACTCCTAGTATTTTATTTCAGTATTTATTTAATTTATATAGCCACCCACTTCATACCTGGGACTCTGGGTGGCTTACAGTAAAATAGACAAAACAATTTAAACATATTATATAAAAGCGCATAGCAGCTGAGCTTCATAAAGTAATGGTCAACAAAGCTAAGAGGAAGCCTCCATCATAGTCTCAGGCTCCAGCCTGGCCACAAATCTAAGTTTTTAGTTTTAAAAAAGTCCAACAGGGTCAGTGCTAAGGGGGAATGAAGTTCCATAGCTTAGGTGCCTTGGCATTAAACGCCCTCCTCCTGCATCCTGCCAGCTTACACCCGCTCAACTGATGGCACTCAGAGAATGCCCCTCCTGCTGGATTGGATGGGTACAAACAATTGGGGAAAGATAATCCCACGAGTTAACACAGTTGTGAAGGACTTTTACCAGCCCCTTGAATTGTGCCCAGAAGCCAATGCAGCTTGGAGAACACATGCACTGAAAAAACAATGCCATTAACTGCCTATGCCACTGCATTTTGCACCAGCTGAGGCTTCCAATTGTTCCTCAAGGGCTTAGTGTACAGCATATTGCATTAGTTATGATTTGGAGGTCATAAGTGCTATAAGATGGCCAGTGTGATGGAAGACATACTCTTTACTATTTGATTAATGTAGAACACCTACATAATCCTTTCCTGAAAGGAAAATGGCACCTCCCTCTCAAAAACCCCAGAATTCAAAAAACTCAGAATTTTGTGCCAGTAATGAGATCAACTATGTTTCACTTTCTTCTATGAAACAAGCACTGCACTTCAGCACTTGACTGTTTTTAGAATAAGACTTCTCTGGGCACAAAAATTCCTTGAGGGGGAGCCAACAGACTCAAGAGATGTATTCAAATATATTCCTTTCTGCGCCTTTACACAAAAATTTGGGATTTTTGACAAGTTGAGTGTAAAAGTTTATCTCATGCCCTAAACATTTCCCTTTAGGAGAAGCAGGGGCTTTGCCAAAAGGAAACGAAGTAATGGGTTCATTGGTATCTTATGCAAAGTAAGGATGTGCTGTAAGAAATGACTTGTAGAAAAAACAGCAGCAGCGGGCAGCAACGACAAAACCACCAGTTTTGATGGTTGCAGTAGAACAGGCACTGCAGAACAACCCTACGTGTTGTTTACATGATTAAAGATCCAGGGGCACCAACAGCTTTTGTTGGCTGAATCAAGCAAGCCACCAGGAACTGTTAATTTGATCTTACCTTCCGCGCTTTCTTTTCACTCCGGCTCTGTTTTGCTTTGCTAACTGGTTCTTCATCTATTTCTGCTGCTGCTGCAAGCTGCCAAGAACACCACATACTTTTTTAAAAAACGCTGATCATCATGAGAATGTGCACATGCATTCAGCAAAAATCCTCCAGATTAAAATACAGGGCCAGAGTTTTGCCAGACAACTCCCAGTTTGTTTCATTACTCCCAGCTTCTTGTACAACTTCAAATACTGAACTGTTATTTCTGTACCAACTCAGATCACAATGATCTGTGGAGAAGCAGGTTTATTGGATCGTGTCCTCTATCTTTGGAATTTTCCCTGTGTGTTCTTCAGAAGAGAAACAAGTTCTGAGTGAAAGTGAGGGAGGTCAGAGACAGGATGACAAACATCACAATCCACAGCATGGAAATTCCTTATTTACAGTATTATCTATAACTACAACACTGAAATGTTAAACAAAGCCAACAAAGAAAAAAGATAATGGAAAGGAAAGGAAGCAGGGCATGATGAAAAACCCAAGGATAGGAACAGCTATATTTCCATATTTTGGAAAAAATATATAGCAGAAACAAATTCAAGACACTGCCTAATTAGCATCCATTGTAGTTTATCTCTCTAACTCCTGAAATGTTCTGTTCTTCGCATGGTTTAATCAAAAAGAAAACACCCACTTTTCAAGATGTATTACGTATACAGGATACTCTTCCCCTAATTATATTTGGAAATTGTAGCATACCAATTTTAGATACATATGCATTGTATTTACCATTTCTGTAACTGGTATAGACAACATGGATAAAAATGTGTTATAACCATGGCACAAATTAGAATGTGCACTAATGTGCAAAACTAATTATTGCAAATCAAGGTACAAAACTTTTTTTAAGCTGAGGTCTGCACATTGCCTTTGAACTGTATATGCTGGAAGATGGATACAATGAAAGCTAGGGAGGAATAGCATAAAAACTAACAAGTTCCACTGAGCTGATCATGGCTAACTTTTCATAAATCCCACCTCCATTCTACGTAGGAGGCGATACATGAGAAGAATTGAGATGTAGAATGAGTAAGCATTGCCCAAGCCTACTGGTGATATTGTTGATTCTGACTGGGTAGCTGTGCATTTTTAAAAATATTTCATGTTATTTTAAAAGAGTAGTGGAAAATGTGAGCATCTCAGCAGGTGGGAGTCCATCAAAGATAGCTATCATGTGATCAGGATATTCCAGAACATCTATTATTAATATAGGGGATAAGTACCTTAGGCAGAAAAGCACAACTGCAGTGTGCCATTGTAACAGTATGATTTTATGCATTTACTAATTTTCTTGGTCTTAATAAAAATTACAATGCGGTGGCTAATTTTGGAGAGTGCCAGGGCTACACCCCAGAATTTAGCGAGCAGTGTTTATATGCAGCCTAGATCTCAAGTTGTGGTCACCTGTTGTAATGGATATCTTGAACATTGTGGTGTTAGATCTTACCTAACTAAATTATGTATTCACAATTGCCGTGTTGAGTTTTTTGAGCTTGAAATATACTTACTTTTACAGCCCCGCCCAAGCACATGAAATACAGTTTATGATGTTCTTCTTTCTCACCTGCGCCTGCTGTGTGGTGGCCTGCGTGGAGTCCTGTTCTTCAAGTTCTGGCACTGATTCATCGCTGTCGGATTCTGTTCCAGAACCTACAGAAATCAATATGCATAATTTCTTCCAACCTGGTCTCTTTTGGGAGTGGCAGGCAGGCCCAGGCAAAATATGCAGTTTTGCTGCTTGGTTATGAAGAAACTTTCATTCTTTTATTGTGCCAACATTGTTAAAAAATACTTTGAAGCCAGCACGCTTCAAAATGTCTGGTAGTAGAAGAACATATCCACAACATAATCCACACACATTAAAAAAAATTATAGACAACTAAATTCTGAAATGGCAGTGATTGAATATAATAGTGGTTTAACTTATGTGGCAATAGGACATGGAGTTTCTCTTTGTTCAATCAAGGTTCCCACGAAGAACAAGTTTCTTAGAGTAATGTGTTGATCACATTCTCGGGGTAAGGATATTGTTTGATTTAACTAGTACTTAAAAAAAAAAAAGAATATGAGTGTTTCATTCTGGCATAATTTGGCCCATGACTGGAGACTAGAAATATGCTACGGACCCGAACACCTTTCCTCATTATACATAGATTCCCTTCCTTTTCACAATTTGTGAGACCTGATGTGTACATAGGACAAACAACAGCTAGCCCCAATTAAGACTGCTTTAAAGTGAATTCAGACATCACACTAATCCATGTTTTAATTATGAGTTATAGTTCACAGTGTCCTGATTTAAGAAATTTAAGAAATACGTTTGCAAGAACTAAAGTGCACACTAAATGATTACCCTCTTAAAAAGTAAAAGTACTTTTAAATCATGTAATAGTTTGTATTTCAAACTTTCAACAATAACAAGACAATCCTCCCCACCACCATTATATGACTGCCATCTCTGGATGCAAGTTTCAGTGAACTGCTAGCTCACATGCTTTAGCATCTGTGTGACTGCAATGCAAGAAGGGAATAAATGTGATTACTGACAAGAAAGCATATTCAGGGCACAGTTTTTCTGGAACAAGCACAAGTGATGTCCCCGTCTAATACTACATTTATTCCAGATGATTCTAAATCCTGACACCTTTACCCCAAATTGCCTATCCATGTGACTACACTTGACTAGAAACTGGACAGAAGCACCAGACTACTCATTTCTACTCTCTAACAGACAACACATGAATTTAACACACAGTGAATGCAAGTACCTAACAGAGGGCTTCCTATTTATACACACCCATCCAAAATGCAGTTGTAAATATACACTGAGCAATAAACTGAAGGGCATCAACATTAGACCACAAATTCTTCTACAATGATGGGCATGATGTGTGTGTTTAATAGGTGTGTCATAAGCTTTGTCTGAGCCGATATCTGGAAGAGAACTAACCTAGAAACTGTAATCACCTCTTTGTTTTCAATGGCACACTGTCACTTCAGCCTGCTTTTTTTGTTTCCAATGTTTTGCCTGTGGTTGCATATCTAGTAGATTTTGCTCATTTCAGTTGCATTTCATGAAATGTTCTGTGCTATGAGGTGTCATGTTCATGAAATGCAAC
>JANHFL010009002.1:132131-142352 GCA_032468155.1 Oxyrhabdium leporinum | reverse complement strand
CAATAGTTCAGACCTTCCAACTTCTCATGGAAAAAAAAAGATCTCGTGAGTAACTTATGGTAGTCCTACAGACCTCTTGCATGTGCAGCAGAGAATGGACCTGGAAAGCAGGTTAGTGAAGGGATGTCGCTGCCCTGGGGGTGGGGTGGGGGATTGGCATGGGTGCCCTGGCTGAAGCGTCTTTAGGTAAGCTGGTGCGGAGCGCATGGGGCAGCTCCGCACCCCCTTCATTATTTCATCCGCCACCCTCCCACTGGGTCAATTCATTCTTCACGATGCGAATTGCAGGCACTCTCATCTTGTGGCGGTGGCACCAACAGCCCCGCCCAGCAGGAGCCTGCTGCTGACCCCTCTTCTGCGGCCGCTTGCCGCCACTCGCACGCATTGCCCTGGCCTTCAGAGGCCTGCTGGAAGGCATCCACAGCCGTTAACAGAGAATCTATTATCGGCTGCAGAGGGCTTTCCAGAAAGCCCTCTGCAGCCGACACCAGAGCTCCGGATCGATCCGGGCCTGTTATCGGCTGCAGATGCCTTTCGACAGGCCCGGGGGTGCCGTGCGCATCCATCCGGAGCCCATCCATGCATGTCTATCTGGAGCTCAGCACGGACTGAGGGAAGGATGGCAGGTAGGAAAGTCCCCCCTCCCCATTTTCCTCCACCAAAATGCCTCCATTCCGAAACTTCAGCGTTCGGAATGGAGGCTTTTTTGGCGAACGCTTCCCCAAGGGGCCAGACAGTTCCCCCCTCGCACGCTCATT
Organism: Oxyrhabdium leporinum; assembly: GCA_032468155.1. Lineage (NCBI taxonomy): Eukaryota > Metazoa > Chordata > Lepidosauria > Squamata > Cyclocoridae > Oxyrhabdium > Oxyrhabdium leporinum. The sequence continues at coordinate 141,594 of JANHFL010009002.1, read as the reverse complement.
TTTGGGGTAGGGGCAAAATTAGGCTCACCCCCCAAAAAGTTGGGCTTATTATTGGGGTGGATCGTGTTTTCTCAGAAACATGGTAGGTGTGTGTGTGTGCGCGCACACAGACACACACACACATGTATATATGTATATTTGGTTGATTGCATGGGACAACGAATCTCATGTGACTTAAGAGCTCTGGTATCTTCAAATCTTCCTCTAGTTTATTTAATTTGACTTATTAATAGAAATATGGCTACTCAACTCATAATGACTCCAAGTGACTTACATAAGTAAAATCCCAAATACAAAACCCAATATACATTATATTGGACTGGCTTTTCGAAACTATGGCAAAAAAGGGAGAAAATAGTTTTATAATGAGGATTTGCAATTTCATTTAATAAAATAATAATCAAGTCCTTTATTCCTTTATCTAGACTAATGAGTCAGCTAAGCAAAACCTTTTGCTAGTGTGATAACTCTAATAGTGTGAGTTGGGATGACAACAGGACTGGGATGACATCCAAAATTCTAGGCAAATATAGCAAAAGAGTGATGTAAAAGCTAGATTAAGCATGTGCTCAGACTATATCAGTATGGAAACCAAATCTATGAAACTCAATCCTATTCCATTTTGAAGCTTATACCTTTCTGCTGCTTGCACTTAAAGCCCGTATCTTAATTCAAAATATTTTAGAAAAAATGCTGGAATCCATAAAATGGAAGAGATTAGCCTCAATCTTGTCATAACTGGCTGTTTTATAAACTATGAACTCATCTGGTCTGAATCCTATATTTTTCCATTAGGCAAATATAAGGGAGAAGGCAAAAGGGCACACTTAACTGCTCCTTAACATCTCATTTAATAAGGAAAACAGTCACATTTAAAACAGGGGTGTCAAACTTGATTTCATTGAGGGCCACATCAGGATTGTTTGACCTTGGAGGCCTGGGGTGGGTGTGGCCAGCTCGACATCAATCGTGTCAGGAGCACCTGTGGGGGCCCAAGTACTCTGCCAGCAAAAACGGGCTCCCAGGCTCCATTTTCGGCTGCGACAGCGTTCTGTAACCATCTGCCAGTGAAAACGGAGCTCGGGAGGACTGCATGCGGCCCTTCCGAACTTCGTTTTCACTGGCAGAGGCACTGCAGGCCGGTCTTTTGCTATTTCCAGGGTGGCCCCGCGGGACAGATCTAAACACCCTGGGGGCCAGATCTGGCTCCCAGACCTTGAGTTTGATACCCCTGCATTAAAAGATTGCTCCATGTCAATTCCTGTGCACCAAATCTTAGCAAAACTGGTACAGCAGTTACAATACATGATCATAGGAGAATTGAACATATATTCCAAAATAAAGAATAAAAAAGTTCTGGAACAAGGTAGCAAAGCATCCCAGGATAAAATCAGAAAGTGATACGGTTCATGTTAGTAAGTAGAACTATTTCTTCATGAAGGACTGTACATAGCCATGAGTCTAGCATTAATTTGAAAGGATTATTTGTTGATGCTTCCACCATTAGAAACATTTTAGAAAAGATTAAGAAACATTTCATCTGACTTTCCAAATAAAATGCCTATTGGAAATGACAGAAGGCAAACCTAGTACGAATAGTCCTGGACTTACGAGTCGCTTAGCAACCATTTGAAAGTACAATGGATACCCCCCTTCCCCCAGGTTGTGAGTCAAGGACACAAAAAGGTACTTGTGACCTGGATTCAAAGTTCTGATGGCTGCTCCCCATCATGTGATCTCATTTTCGGTGCTTGGCAACTAGCCCACATTTATGGCTATTGGCAGTGTCCTCAATCATGTGACCATGATTACTTTTTTTTTTTTTGCCAGAAACTGGCATTTACTTCTAGCTTCTGGCAAAAATGCCCATTGGGGACAATGGGTTTGCTTAATGACCCATGAATTCACTTAATGATTATGGTGATTCCTTTAATGCCTGCTGCAAAATGTGTTTTAAAATTGGGTCGGTCATGTGATGATCCATTTAACGACTGGCACAACTTACGAATGTAATTCCGGGCTTTCGGTTATGAGTCAAGGACTATTTGTAACACTTTAGGAAAGGATAAAATACAGTACTGAGCAGCTGAAGAGAGTCCAGTTGTTTTTTCAAATTTCTGCGGTTTATCAAGGAAGAGGGAGATTAAACAGAGCTGGCATTTCAGAAACACTGGTGTGTTTTAGAGTTTTTCTTTCATTTTAAGTCAGATGTATGCGTGGCAATTCTAGTCTGCTGCTTTAACATTAGACCTACCTGAACACTCTAAAGCAGTCCCAGCCTGAGAATCCTTGCCTCCTACCTCAGGATTCTTGGTGGCAACTGGCTTGTTCATCATTTCCATGGGGGCCCCAGGAGCTGGAGCTACAACAATAGTTTCAACCATTCAGAAATCCTACAAGGCTGCTATATATGTCTTTTGAGGTCAGCTGCTCAAGCGGAAATATATCCAGTCATGCAGAAAGATGTGAGTTAAACTCAATTGCAAAAGTCAAAAAAGCACAGGAATTTAAAAAAAACAAACTATAGAAAATGTCAATTTTGTTTATATTAGAAATGAACCTGACAAATCAAATCGTTTTTCTAATCAAATTAGTGCCATTGTACTGGCGGATTTGAAGTAATTAAATGCCTATCCTCATGGTTTCCTCAGATTGTGACAAGATGTTTACATGCACTCATTTGAACTCAAGTTAACAGCAGCTGCTGAATGTTAGTAATGATGCATCAAAAGCCGATCTAGATGAACTCATGGTGCATTAGCAGGCATGAATATAACCACCATAGGATAAAAGCCAGTAAATGATAAAAAAAGAAAAAGAAAAGGAATTGTCAGAAACCGCTTACTATAATATGTACTGAAAACCAAAGTAGCTTGTTTAGATTTGAATTATCAGCTAGAAATCCATTTTGGATTTATAGAGTTTTTTTTCCCTTTTTTTAAAACGGGTCTTTACCAATCTCATAATTACAGGCCAGTTTACAAGCTTAGATAAGTAATTATTAGACCAGTTTCATGGAAGGCAATTTTTCCACAGATTGGAAAGGGTGGTGGTGGTGGTGAAAGAGCAGATAACCTAGATCCTACATGTGTGCAGTTTTGCTTGCCTGCCGCTCACCTCCAGCTGTGTGGCCCGGTTCCTAACAGGCCATGGATTGGTAGCGGTCCAGCCTGGGAGCCCTGCCCTTAATCTCTCCCCTGCTCTCAATACTTGAATGTTCTAGACATCCTGTTTCCACTATAGAAAAAAGTCTATTCCACTTTTCTCCTATAATTGGGTCAGGGAATTTTCTGTGATAGAAGTCCATCTGGGGCTGTGGGGTTGGGGAAATAATCCTTGCTGGGAACTATTTTTTTTTGCATTTATTTATTTATTGGCCAAATGATTGTTTTGATGAACTGTAAGTACTGGGCAAGTACTTCTAGAGTTAGCTGACGGTTTGATCATGGCCATTCATAGATAGATAGCAGAGAAAATTTCCTTAAAAATATCTTGGTGTGAGATTGGCAAAGAGTTCTTCATTGCTCTCCAGTGCTAGAACTGAGGAGCGGGACATCTCCTACATGCAGAGGGTTTGGTTACATTACCTTGTTGAAGTCCACATGTAGGAAAGGCAAGACCTGGGAATAAAATCTGATGTAGAGCCTCCCTTCATTTTGGGCTCAGCAGTAGAAAGCTTCCCATGTGAATTCATGTACGTAGATGGTAGAGTCACTTGGATTCTATAATAGTATGTATGATTTTGTAACTATTTCTAGGTTGGCGAGATAAATCCAATCTCCTGGCACATAACTGTACCCAAGTGATCCCCATTGATTTAATCTTCTTTTTAAGAAAGATAGGTTGCTTAGATTGAAGTATCAGTTTCCTGGCACAGCTGGGTGCTATTAGCATACTCAGTATAATTCTATTCTCCAATTCTGAACTAGACTCAGGAGCCTGAGTTAATGGGGATGGGGAACGTATGCAGCAGGTCTTTGGGCCATGTGGATGTAAAGATGTTTACTGCCCATAATTCCTGAGATAAGGAGCATGAGATGAAGTTATTTTGCCTTGAGTTGATGGGAGCTGTCAGAACATCCCTTGTTAACTCAAGGGTTTGCTTAAACGTCCTGAGGCTGAGGCCTATTACCTGATTCTAAACCTCAGCAGTTGAACTTATCTGATGCCCAGCCCAGAAGTTTGTCTTATTCATAAGTGTTGCTATCCTTTCAGAAGTTCTTTTAGATTGTCCCAGAAGATAAAAGCTTTGAGTTTCCTATTCTTAAACTATTTCTAAGCAATTCAGCCTCCTCTCCTGAGGGTGATGTCTCTGATTAATAAAACCTGGTCAGAGAGCACATTTTTCCCTTCCCAAGAGTCACAATCTGAGAGATGTTTTCACTTTCATTGGAACTGATAGGTGTCTTTTGAATATTTGGGCTATTTGGTTCTGGAAAGAAAGAAGCATTTACTTCAGGGAAAGGAAATTTCAACAATACATTGATACAGGCAATCATTTAACCCTGGAGATTGTGAAAATCATAACTTCCAGGTAGCTGCTTTGGAGGAATTATATGACAACCTGTTGGATGGTTTCTTTTCTCTTCTTTGCAAGGGAGATCAGATCTCTTTGGTGTCCAGGTGCTGGTTGAAATATACTCTTGACTCTTTGATGGTCTAATCATGATTCAGTTAAGGGGAAATTATTATTATTATTAATTATTATTATTAATTATTATTATTATTTTCAGTCAAAGGGAACTTGAATAGCAGGTTATTTACCCAGATACACATGTACTCCCTCTGATTTGAAGTGGACTATGATAGTTACTATCTCCTTTGTGTATATTCTGCAAGCTGACTGGCTAAATGAGAAATTCCAGGATACTGAAACTCAAGGAATGTTCTATGGGATGGATAGATTGGAATGTGTAAATGGGCCACCTGTTAAGTCTAGCAAGCCTATGGCATATTTTTTTCTCTAAAGACTCTCTCACTGGCTATCATGTTTTCCATCTGGAACGTGCAGTATTTGATGTGGTAAGATATTCTATCCATTGTTCTTTTTAGATAATATTAATATGGAGAAGAAACTACAAACTCTCTCACCCGTATGATCTCTTAAGGCTACTGAAGAGGCCACATGGGTGAGAGCCTGTGATCTGATGATAGCTTATAGCAGATGTTGGTCTATGTGACCAGGAAGAAATGACATTCTTGGCAGGAGGCGGCCTGTTAAATGTGTTAGATTATCTTTAGGAATGTTGTATGTTATATGAATTCAAAGGTAGGGCAGTGTGTTGGCCATCTCGTTACCTAAAGAAGCAGTGATAAATCTGCTGGATCTGGGCACCATTATGTTGGCTTAATTCTCTTGAAAAGATTAAGCATGGACTTAGAAAGTTAGAAATTAAGCTTCTTATTTGGCCTCCAAGGAATCTCCAGACACTACGCTGCATTAGATTGCTGACTACTAGGCTAAAGTCTTCAAAAAAGGAAAATGAAACCTATGAAAACTAAAGCAAAAGGAAAAAGTGTCATCAGGGTGGTTCTAGCCATGCTAGCTTGCAGGCTTGTCTACTCTCCAGAGGAAGCCAGGATCAGGGGAACTACTGCCTTCCATAGGAAGTGACATCAGAACCCTTTCTAGCTCTCTGGAATCAGGAGAAGTGTATCTATTTCTGAATGCCCTTGCTCTGGTGTAGGAGTAGAAACAGGTACTTGCTGGCTGCCCAGAAGAACATCTCTGCTGCCCCAACCACTCTTCACAGAATACTCAATGGAACTCCAAAGTTCCGCTAACCTTTTAAATCACACGTGCCACCCTCGGGATAGAAACCACTACATTAAAAATTTAGCACTGGACAATAAAATAATGAATTTTGGGTTTTATGATAATTGTAAACCCTATGTTTAATTACTGCTATATTATTCTATCAACTAGGTTTCCATCACTTTTTGTAGCTCTTTGTTTCTTAAATGTTTTAATAAACACATTAACTTATTTACAAAAAAGAAATCACAAACCAGTAACGAACAGCTCCACGCATGTGTGTGTATAGGAGAAGCCAAGTCATACATCATGCAGTGTCCCTTAAGCTTCCAACATGGCAAATAACGAAATCAAATTATTTGCTATCCAGCATCCAAAATTCCCTCAAGACATATCACTTGAAACATAATAGACAGTAGAGTTCAAAGTTAGTAAATCCAATATAGTAAAACTATGCACACAACACAGCCAAACATACTCAAGTACAACCAAGATTTTTTAAAAAGCTCATAGCTCACAATTCTAGTCCATCAAAAACGAGGCACACTCTTTGCCAATCTCATGTATAGTCAGGCACAGCATGCTTAATAAATGCCAATCTGAGATTTTTTGAAACGGAGTTCCTGATTTCTTTAGGGTTTAAAAATATGATGGTTATATTTTTCAGAATGAATTAAATATCACTTTTCTTTCCTGAAAAAAATCTCAGACATTTACTAGCAATATCATTTTAAAGCATCCCAATTATTCTGTAAGGTCGTTCTGATATAAAAGTCAAAGTATTAAGCAAGTGTCTAACATCCAATGTGTCTTACAATACTAAGACAAAAGTTCTAATGTGTCATCTGATAACCCCAAGAAATAAATATATGAAAAAAAAATCCAGTAGCTTAGTTATTGGTATTGTCCGTATAATATACTTTAAAGTGCCTAATGTTTTCCCAATGTTCTGGATTAAAGCACAAATTAACACTCAGCACTTGTGGGGAGTAAAAGGAAAGCTGCTCCAAAATTTCAATGAAACAGCATTTAGTTCCAGTCTGCAATCATGCAGGTGCTCACTTCAAAAACATTGTATTCGATCCCCCAAACATGTATATAGTCATTTCTAATGTTTCTCCTAAATTCTTATTTAACCATACAACAGCCCTATAAGGTAAATTTCTATTTTTAATACACTACAGATAAGAGGATGAAATTAACAGATGATTTCCTTAAGGCTATTGGGCAAATGCATGGTAGGAAGCAGGAACTCTCTCCACAAAGGACATCTATGGGTCTCCATGCTGATGGAGAATGTATTTTAAAGGTAGTTAAATCATCCAAAATACTAACCTGTCTCAGCCTGAGGCTGAGGCAGCTCCTGTTCTGTTGCTGGGACAGTTTCTGTGGCTTCTCCAGGCATTTCTGATAGAAGAGGAACAAAATAAAAGATAGTTATTTTTCCTTATATCTTTTCTATTATAAAATTGTAGAATACTTTACTATAATAAAGTCTTAATCTGTTGCAGTCACAATACCCAGGCAAACCACTTACACATAAGAACTTTAGGTACTGCATTAAGATATTAATCCTAAAAAAGCAATTTATTTCTATTTTCAGCTAAAAGTTTTAAAGTATTCGAAAATGCTATTCTTCATTTTTGTAGTCTTATAACTGCCGTATTATTTCAGTTAAATGGTCAATGCTTATGATCTAGTAAAAAAAAATAAGGTCCAATTAGCCTGAATTTACTAGTGTATATTCTGCCAGTTAGAATAGAATGAATGAGCTGAAAGGGACCTTGGAGGTCTTCTAGTCCAGCCCCGTGGTCAAGCAGGAGTCCTATACCATTTCAGATAAGTGACTGTCTAGACCAGGGTGTCAAACTCACGTCGTGGCCTGTCTGGCCCGCGGGCAGGGAGTTTGACAGCCTTGGTCTAGACGCTTCTAAAAACATCCAGTGATGGAGCACCCATGATTTCTGGAGGCAAGCTGGTTAATTATCCTCACTGGTAGGAAGTTTCTCCTTAATTCCAGGTTGCTTCTCTCTTTGATTAGTTTCCATCCATTGTTTCTTGTCCTGCTCTCTGGTGCTTTGGAGAATAATTTGACCACTCTTCTTTGTGGCAGCCCCCCTACAATACTGTACTACAATACTGTTATCATGTCACCTTTAATTCTTCTTTTCATTAGACTAGCCAAACCCAATCCTGCAGCCATTCTTCACATGTTTTAGTCTCCAGGCCTTTGATCATCTTAGTTGCTCTTCTCTGAACTTTTCCAAAGCCTCAACATCTTTTTTGTAGTATGGCGACCAAAACTGGTTGCAGTATTCCAGGTGTGGTCTCACTAAGGTTTTATAAAGAGGTACTAATATTTCATCTGATCTTGATTCTCTGCCTCTGTTTATACAACCCAGGATTGTATTAGCTTTTTTGGCTGCACCTAACACAAGCATCCGTAGCGAAGTTTCATTACTAAATATTGCTCATACTTTGAAAAGCCTTTATACCCACAACTACCCCTTCCCTAATAAAGCTTGGTTCCGATTTAGCAAAGCTCCTTGTTTTTAATTTTAGCAAGCCTCCATCGATGTGTACCTTCCGCATATCTTTTACCAAGCCAACATCCCTTCGCATGCCGCTTAAATCAAAAGGATGGGCTAAACAAGGAGGGGGCAGTTCCAGTATTCTCTCCCTTCCACTAAATATACGATGCCTGCGCGTCGAAACTACCGCCACCATTATTCCACTTATCGTCCTGCAAGTTTTATTACTAATTTTTGCCCCATCTTTGCTCAGTACCTTGATCTGACGGGAATGTCTTCCAAGAACAAAGTCTGCGTACGCGTGAACAGCAAAGAGTTCACTCTCTTGGCAAATCCTGTCCTGTCCTATCCGCTTGGCCACTACGCAGAAAATCTAGGCGGTCGCAAAAGAGTCGACCCCAACTCTGACCCCCACCCACCCCTTCAATTCTTTAGATAACGCAATACTCGGGGGAAAGGAGGGAGGGGGGGATCGTTTAGCAGAGACCGCCCAGCCACCGACCACAAATTGAACACAAACCAGGAGCGTTAAGTTCTCCCGTTTCCAAGGCGGGGACCTCCTGCTTTATTGGAAGCGCCGGAGTCTTCCTTCAGGGACGGCCTTCTCCTCTCCCGTGCGGTTCATAACCGCACATCGTCGTTCCGTCCAGGGAGACCCCCGGAAGCCTTCCCAAGGCCGCCCTGACGCTGCATAACCCAGAGCGAATGGCCCAAGCGGCCTATTCGGAGCCCCCGCCGAATCCAACCGTCCCAGGTCGCCCCGCCGCCCTCGGCCCATCCCACGGAGCCATTTCGGCTTTTCCCATTTCAGCGGCTCCCCGCCGGCCGGGTTACGGAGTCACCAGAGGCAGATGCCGGCGGATACAAACGACGAAACTTACCGTACGAGACGATCCCGGCGCAAGATGGCGGAAGAAAGAGACAAGAGAGGTGAAGGGAAGCCGACTTCCGGTAGGCGTCGGAACAACTTCCGGGTCCTCGAAAGAGTCCGTTTGACCACGTGCTCTTTCGGCAAGGCATCCTGACTCTTCGGAAGGGTGCTTGTGAAACCTTCGGATGCAAACCTTTCAGACAGAAGTTGGTAGAACTTCCTGACTCACGGAGGACCCCCCCCCCACAAAAGCACCCACCCATCAGTCATCCTAAGGGTGCTTTTTTCAAGAGGCAACAGGTCTTT
>JANHFL010009002.1:116202-131702 GCA_032468155.1 Oxyrhabdium leporinum | reverse complement strand
TTCGCTTCTCATCCAAGAAGTTTCTTCAGTTCTGCCTGGATGGTGGGTTGAAGCTTCTTGGACGAGAAGCGAAACGTCTTCAAAAAAAACAACAACAGAAAGTCCAGTTGCCTCTTGCAAAAAAGCACCTTTGGGACAACCATGACCTGGATGACCGAGAATCTTCATAGACACCCATCGGTCATTGACAATAGGAAAAATAAATACGGATTAGTCTGTTTATGAATAGATGGTTCTTAATATTTGCTTGATTGTGTAGTGTCTATTTACTTATCCAATTTCTGCGCCACCCACCTCACTTAACTGACGCAAGGGAGTTTATGATACAAAAGTATAACCACAGAGATTAAAAACAATGAAAGCCAGGTTAAAAAAACTTGTTTAAAAAGTTAAAAGAAATGTAAGGAAGAGTCTCAAGCCACCAAATATCCGCAGGGTTGCCCGTCACTCTTTAGACCTCCATGCCTGATAATCTTTGGTAAGGGCAAGAGTGGGGACCGTCTCATCTCTGGGGTAAGATGTTCCAAAGGGTGGAAATATCGGCAGAGGAAAACTGTCTTCCTGCATCCCACCAGTGGGACTTCTTTAATCAACGAGATACGCAACATACCTTCTCTGCCTGACCTCGGCTGGGATGGATCGACGTAATAGGGACGAGATGGTTCATTTCCGAACATCTGCTACAATGGTGATGAGTGCATTGTTGGGAGACTTGAAAGATCCAGGTTAAGAATAAATTGTGGAAAAAATCGATCTGGTTGCTAAGAGCCGAAAACGACTGGATGGCATCAGTCAATTTCCCAAGATTGAGGTCGGCCCTTGTTTTGGCTGCGAGTTGTAGTTCAACATCTCTGGTGATGTCGTAGCTGGCTGCAGCCAGGCTAGGATGTCAGAAAGAGGCGCTTCTCTTGAGTAAGTCAGCAGGGAGCTGCTGGATTCGTGGGAGAAAATCCTAATGTATCTTACAGTACGGTTGTGAGGTTAAGGGGAGAAAAAGCGGGAGTACTTAATATATTGTTCTTCTGCGCTTGAAATAGACTTCAGTGGGAGTTGCTATCAATTTCAGGTCAGGAAACCTTATCTTGGTTACAACAGAACCAGATTCAGTTCCCCAGCCTCAGGGATCCAAGTGGGAGACTCCCTAAGTGGGTCCTGTTTTTTCTTGGCTCTGGGATAATTGTACAGAAGTGGCACCGTCAGGTTTTCTGATCAGATATTACATAAATGTGCTGGCACTAGTCTTTTGTAAGCTGTTTAAGGTATCCACCTCTGTCACTCAATTTCACAAATACTCCTCCCTCCTCCCCCCCTTTAAAAAAACAAAAACAAAAAAGCAGCCTTGGAGTAAGGGGATATGTGAGAGATATAGATGGGAAGCCTTCTAAGCCTCTTATAACTAATAAGATTCAGTCTGGAGATCCAACAGTAATATGGAGAAAATAGTGGTCAGGTTTTAAGTCTTTGACTCTTTGCTTTTTTAAGTTGCTGCTGCTTTTAACTCTGGGTCCCCTTTTTTGCTTTACATATTAACAAGATAAATGTACTGTACTGTTGAATCATACTTCTTAGACATTTAAAAACTTAATGCAAGCCTAGTCTGAAATTTTGACCTACATTCATTTTTTTCAGTCCAAAACATGCAATATAAAATTCTTTGAATCAATATCTGTATTGGACTTGATAGGGCACATTAGTAGAGTAATGAAATGCATGCTGCAGCACTCTTGAACTCAATGGGAATTAATTCCAAGTAAACAGGATTAAGTTGCAAGAAAGTTTCTTTTCAATAAGCTGCGTGGTATTTCTTTCTGTTCTAGAGCATTATAATCTCCGCGGGATTTTTCCATGTTGCCATTTTCACATAAACCTAAATTCATATGCTAAGTATGTTGCATGTCAACAACAGCTTCTATAATCTTGAGCGTCCTATACAGATCAATGGACAACGTATTGCTCTTCCTTAATAGGGCGTTTTAATTTTCCGTGCTCTAAACCAGTGAAAATGCAGTCTTTCCTCTATTTGGGAATCCCATTGGCTCTTTTCCAGGCCTCTGGCAGTTCTCCAGTGCTCCAGGATCAAACTTGCATGTTTGGATGTAGGAGTTAGTTAACAAAGCATGGAGATTCTTTTAAACCTTAAATCGGTGTATTTAAGATTTTTTGATAAGATCATCCGCTTGTGAGAAAAGTACCGCATGAATCATTACACAAAACAATGCAACTCTTCAAAGGCTTAGTAGTGTCAAGGTTCCAAGTAACACATCCCTTTCAATGAGAACTCCAAGGCAAGCGTATTCCTCAAAGAACATTTTATTGGGACATATCAAATTGGTACAGAGTTGGTGGAAAACCGGCTCTAAATTCCTGCCGGTTTTACACCCAATTAAAAGCAAAACTTTTGTCACTTCCCGCCAGTCTCCAGTCACATGGTCCAATCAGCATGTAGTCCAGTTGCTAGGTGACCTCAGTTTCCACCTTTTGAACACCTACACCAATGTCCTTGTTTCCCAGGGAAAATAATTTTATTTAGGCTACAACACCCCAGCTATCTCTACACCCCCCTCCCTGGCTCCTTCGCTCCAGGCTGTGTCAGCCTTGAAGCAGTGAGAAAAAGAAACCTCCCTAGAGAAAAGCTACCAAGGAGAAAATGGCCAGTTAGGCCAACTTCAGGGTTGACAAGTAGTGCTGCTTTGTGGTGGTCCTGAAGTCACCTGTGCACACTAACTATCCACTGCGATAATTAGTGAAGCAGGTGTTTTAGCCAATATCCTAAAGGGTATTGTTCTGTGTGCAGACATACATACTGAACCTTTCAATGGCTAAGACTGCTTTGCAGGGTGGTGTTAGAAAAATATGCAGGGGCCTTGTATGGAATGCCTATTGCCCCAAAGCCCCAACTACACACACAAGCCAAGGAAACCAGGAAAGCAATTATTTGGACAACTGAAGGAGTTAAATCCCTTTTAGGAACATGCTTCAGGCTGTTGTATATTCTACGGTAGAAGCAACTCTGATGGGTGTGTAAGGATTAAGCAAATTTGTCACTTTTCAGAACTTTATTTTTTAATGATTTTTAAAAAAATAATTATAAAGATTTGGTGCTTAGTATAAAAGAAAACAAAGCAGACAAATAAAATTAGTTAAAAAGAAAGAAAAAGCAATTAAGAATGTAACAGGCACAGTTTTTACACATTTATAGAATCACCATTTACAGCAGCCTTTTTTTTTAACAGAGAAGGGACCACTCCGAGATGTCAGGCCAATTTTCATCTGGTTAAAAGATTACAGAAACTAAAGGATAACTATCTCTGCTACGTTAAGAAAGCTGCTTTATTGGAAGTAAAATGGAACTGAAAAGTCTAACTTTTATGTATTACATTAGATGACTGCATTCTATTTTCTCTGATTTTAAATTATGGACAGATTTTTTTTTACTGTAACATGACACTAGCCCAGCAAAGATTGTCACTGACAGCATTTATTGGCATCCGGACCTCCATTTTTTTTTCTGTATATATAAAGTTTTATGACTCATTCAACCAATTTCAACAAGGATGATGTCATCTGAAACCTTTAGTTTGCAATATTGTATGTTTTGATTTTATAAATTCCTGAGTTTTACTTCAAAAAAGTGAAAGTCGCATAGCATTGAGGTAAAATCCATCTAAAAGTGGGCTGCTTTGGCTTTTTGGTGAAGTACTGGATGGTAAAAATCAGATCTACTGGCAATCTTTGGCAAATGACCATTTGTTCATGACTGTTTGAAATTATAATGGCATTATGACCACTCCCCAGGAATTCCTGGGATGTAAGTAATTCCAGGATTCCTGCTATCATGTGATCACAATTTGGGCACCTGGCAACAGGTTTACACTTACGGCTAGTTGCACACCATATATCACTTTCCCTGCCGGCTTCCCCAGAAAGTCAATAGGGAAGCCAGCAGGGAAGGCCACAAGTCACTTGGGTAAGCCTCTTCTACCTGTGCACCCCCCTTCAGCCCCTCTCTGCTTGTGCTGGCCGCTTGTGCACGCCTGCGTATCCTTCCGAGTTTTCCCCATGCCTCCTTCACATCTGACACAACACACCCCATGTGTCTTTTGTACTTCCTCAACTGATATACACTCAAACCACCCCACCCCCCTCCCCAGCAGCAGCCACTTACCTGCCTGCCTGGGAGTTGCAACTTCCTTCTGGCCTTTCCACTGACTTTTGTTGTGGGAAGTGAGCAGGAAGTTGCCTCACCTAATGACCTTGGGATTTAGTAAACAATGGTAACTGGGACTGCAGGGATTGCTGTTGCTAAGCAATGCTAACACACTTCAAAACTGCATTGCTTAGCAATGAAAATTCTGGTCTCAACTGCCATTCTAAGTTGAAGATTACCCTAAATCCTTAAAAGCCAAACTGCCTGACACTTGCTTGTCAAATAAAGCATGAATGTGTATGTTACATACAATATTCTGCAATATAAACCCCTATTGTTTCCTGTTTGACAAATGTGTATCCCACTGATTACACTCCCATGTTATGCAAAACCACATATTTATTTTATGTTGCACTCAGCTGTTAGAACCTGAATGGATATTAACACTTTTATCACTGCTTGTTCAGCAAGAAAAGCCTGTTTTGACTTTGTCTGTAAATGGCTGATTTGTGCAGAAATCTAGCAATACAGTCAAAAGTTCTACTGAATTTGAATACAATTATCTGGCCACATGAAACTGCCCTGTGATAATGCACTGTCTCTTCAAAACGTCAGAAATCCATCTGCATGTCTTTAAGGAAAAAAAGGAAAATTAATTTTAAACACAATTAAGATGTACTGTGAAGATACTTAATATGTTATACAACAAATTATATCAACCACCTCCAAACTGCAGAGATGTTAACTACAATTTCTTTCCTGCATGGGTATACAGGTGGCTACTGATAGGAGTGGTAGTCCAGCATACCTGGAAAGGATGTTTCAGATACAGGTAGTCTTCGACTTACGACTGTAACTGAGTCCAAAATTTCTATTTTTAAGTGAGACATTTGTTAAGTGAGTTTTGCCCTATTTGATGACCTTTCTTGCCCCAGTTGTTAAGTGAATCACTGCAGTTGATAAACTTAGTTGTTAAGTGAATCTGGCTTCCCCATGGACTTTGCTTGTCAGAAGGTCACCAAAGGTGATCACATGACCTTGGGTCACAGCAATGGTCACAAACATGAACCGGTCGCCAAGCATCTGAATTTTGATCACATGATCATGGAGATGTTGCAAAGGTTGTAACTGAAAAACCGCCATAGATCACATTTTTCAGTGCTGTTATAATGTTGAATGGTCACTAAATGAATTGTTGTAAGTTGAGGACTAGCTGTAGTTGTTAACCTTGAAGATAGTGGAGAGGGGGAGGTATATTCTGCAAACATTTTCTTCTTTAAAGTTGAAAACACAAATGATTTGGAAATGTTTACAATTTCCTCACAATAGGCAATAAGTGGCGACCAGAGTGTATTTAGGTGTAAGTGCTTCTCACCTGAAGCCAAAATTACTGTGCAATACTTTGGATTAAATTTAAAAAAAAAGTGCTTTAGTGTGGTACGGGATTGCAAATACAGCACCTGTTTACAACTCTTTAAAGCAGACCCACCCTTTCCTGGGCTTCTATAGCTGCCCTCTCTTGATGATTTATTTCATTATCCAAATGTTCTGAGCTAACATAACACTGAATCATAAACTGATCATATTATTTATACAACACACATAGCTACAGAATTGATTTTTGTGATTCAATGTTGTGCATCAACAGGCTAAGAATTTCTATCCCAAGTAACCTCAAAGTCGACATCCTTGCTCTATAATACATAATACAACATTTCCTGATAATGCTACCCAGCTCACAACCTGAAGTAAGAATAGAACAGAATAGAATTCTTTATTGGCCAAGCGTGATTGGACACACAAGGAATTGTCCTAGATTGCTTAACTGTTTCATTAAAGAAGCCATAGTTACCTGATTTCCACATCTTACCATTTACAAAGTACAACGCTGAGTTCAAAGAAGCTACTTCATATTTAATGTAATGTGTGAATTTAGCTTCTCACTGTTAGCAATAGCCAATAACAAAGAGAAAAAAACAGTATATTTTTGTATCATGTTGCTGCCCAGGTCGCCATCGTGAACCTGATGTCACTGAAACAATTTAGGGAGGGGAATTTGGAGTTGGCATCCCTCTGAAGCAAGCCCTTACCGCTATCTTTCAAACGTTGTCCTTTATAAGATTTCTCCATTTCTTCTAAGAACTGTTCGAAGACTTTCACATATGGAGCTAGACTGGTTTTCTTATAATCTGTTAAAAAAAGATTGGGAGGGAGGGGAAAAGACTCATTTTATTTTCAAATTTTAAAATCGCAATTATTTAAGCAGACGCAAGGAATTAAGTTTGGCTCCCAAACTGTCCATTTGCTCCAATCAATATGAAAAAGATTAGCCTCACTTCCAGGTCAGATACTTTATGCATTCCTGATTTGACCCCAAGGACATGCCAGATTTAATTCTAATTATGTCGTATTTTTCTATTTGTAAACATTTCAGAAAACTGTTACATCTCAACTAACCTTCTGTCTTGCTATGCTGCTTATTACTATTATTTTTTATAACAAATGGGGTAGCCTTCATCAAATGTCTACCCTTCACACATTTCCCAGAAAAGCAAATCTCTCACAAAAAATGTCCCAAAGGTGCTTTTCCAAAAGGCAACTGGACTTTGTTTTTCCTTTGAAAAAAATATATGCTGACTTTGGCAAAACATATACTAAAATTGGAACAATACAGAGAAGATTAGCATGGCCCCTGTGCATGGATGACATGCAAATTCATGAAGCGTTCCATATCGTTTTCAAAGAAAAAATACCCAACAAAGTCTGGTTGTCTTTTGGAAAAAGCACCTTTGGGACAGCCATAACCTGGATGATTGAGAATCTCCATAGACTCTCACAAAAAATATGCTCACTTCCCTTTCAATTCAACATACATAAGAGAGAAAACAACTGCAATGCTCCTCTTTTTTGCACTACTGATATTCAACAGCAAGTCACCAAACAATAGCATTGGGGCAGAAAGAAGGAAAGGCGTTAAAACCAAAGTAGGCTTGGTGCACTTATAAAGTTTGGTTTGATTGTCTAAAAATCATAGTTCCAATGAGATATAGTAGTATCAAAAATTAGCTGATTGGATTCTTTGGTAGTGAAAATAATTTTAATAAGTGGCTGCATCTTGTTTCAAAAAGCTTTACAATAAAAGCATTTCCTGCCTGTAATTTTGCAGGATCTTTATACAGGGGTATAAAATAACAGAAATTATGCACAATTGAAGAATTTAGTGTTACCAGCGCAGCACTTCAACCTGTTTCTCCTCATATCTACCTATGCATCAAGAAAATGACACATTCACAATGATAACAGAATTGGCTAAAGAATTGTGCCAATCTCTTCTATGAGAGCACGCACCTCGGCTTTTACGGGAGCTTTCCGGTAGACCTTCAGTTTCCTTTCCATTCCCTTCATCTTTCCCAATCATGTCCAGCTCATGACAGAGGTGGCTAAGGAATAGAAAAAAACATTTGAAATCCCACAGAAATTGGTCAATCTATATTGATCACGATCATTTCATTCTGAGCTTGGATCCGGTAAATTGACAATTTATGCAGTGGAATTCATCGATCCATTCTTGATTTGTGTTTGAAGAGACTGATTGGATACACCTACCACATTAAGTGATATTATGTATTTTCTTTTGCTTGAGCCACTAAGTGGATGTAGGCACTATGATGTTTAATCCAACCAATTGTTGATTATGCAAAAAAAGAAAAAAGAAAGAAAGAAAAAGTAGCTAAAGAAACCATAGCTTAATGTGTTGTGTGAACCTAGGCATTATCTCATTCCTATACTTTTCTAGGTGCATGTTTGTCATAAATCCCAAAGATTTATACCTTATAGTGGGGACAGCAAATGGATCAAAGTCATCCAATTTCTTCAGGTCAATTGGAACTGAAATGCGTCCTGAAAGAGATGAAAAGCAGCATTATAACAGCTTCCTTTAAAGCAGAGTCCCCCAACCTTTCTGGCTTTCCAGACCGGCCATGAGGTGTGTGTGAGGGGAGGGAGGAGGGAAGAGAGGGGACAGTTCCATGTGAGTGGTGAGCAAGCACGCACACCCAACTCCATTTGCGTGAGGGGTGAGCATGCACGCATGCCACTTGCACAAATGGAGTGCGCACAGGCTTCCCCGTTGCTCACACAAGTGGAAATGTGCATGCATGGCAAGCGCTTGCCCGCCACTTCTGCGGCCTGATTCCAAAGGGTTCAAGGTCCGTAGTGGGCTGCTGCCTGGGGGGTGGGGACCCTTAGTTTAAAGACTACTAGTGGGAAGAGAAAAAGCAAGCAGCAAGGGATTACATCGCTGAACAGCTCCATGAACTGGGTAAATGGCCACATGGAAACTTTTCCAGACCTTGGAAAGTCTCAACTTATAACAGTTCATTAGTGACTGTTTAAAGTTACAACATCACTGAAAAAGTGATTTATGACTATTTTTCACAGTTACAATCATTGTAGCAGCCCCATAGTCATATGATCAAAATTCAGACCCTTGGCAATTGACTCATATTTATGACGATGGGATCATGTGATCCCCTTTTGCAACCTTCTGACAAGCAAAATCAATGGGAAATCCAGATTAATTTAACAACCCTGTTACTAACTTAACAATTGCAGTGATTCACTTAACAACTGTGCCAAGATTGTAAAGTGGGGCAAACTCACTTAACAAATGTCTCACTTAGCAACAGAAATTTGGGGCTCAATTGTGCTCATAAATTGAGGACTACCTGTATTGTGCAATACTCTTAAGTACACCCTGGGAAACTCAAAAGAGGCAACTTCACGATTTAATCTCTTAACACAGAAGAGTCAAAACATGCTTATCTGTTGTTTGGATCCTGGTTGTTCTTCCTGACATAGTTAATATTGAACTTACATAATGCCTAACAGGATTCTCAATCT
Organism: Oxyrhabdium leporinum; assembly: GCA_032468155.1. Classification (NCBI taxonomy): domain Eukaryota; kingdom Metazoa; phylum Chordata; class Lepidosauria; order Squamata; family Cyclocoridae; genus Oxyrhabdium; species Oxyrhabdium leporinum. The sequence goes on along the minus strand of JANHFL010009002.1, from coordinate 122,653 downwards.
AAAATATTGCTTTAGATTGATTAAAACTCACAAACTCCACAGAGACAACATGCTCATTTCTATAGTTATCATTTTATCTTAGCATTATATGCAGGACCCATTTTGTTTTCACAAAATGACCCCCCTAGGCCTCAAACCACATTGGATTTGAGCATTATTTCCTTCAACTGCTCATAACTGAAAATGCTAACAGGGAAACATACATTTCAGAAGCAGCAGAAGGAATAATTGGTCCATTAGCCAAAGCAGTATGCTGCTACTAATGATGCTTAAATCCTCCCTGTTCTCTATGCTTAATTTTGCATACATAGCATTACCTTATTTTATCTTCCAAAAAGCCTGAAAGTAAGCCAGGCTGAGAGATAGCAAATGGCGGAGTATCAAAACAGTGATCTCCACGGTTGAAATGAATTCCCTGTGTTTCCACCTCCAGCTTGAAGATTCCCTGCCATTTTAGGCCCTCGTGGAATTTCCATCAAAAAGAAATATGCAGGAGTATTGTGTTCAGCCACTGACCTGTTTTGGGGTGAACGCTGAAAGGGCTCTTCAGCAAATGATTGATGCCTTTGCTAACGTTCATATCCAGGCGTGGAAAACAGTATTGCAGCATAATCTCTCTTTCAGTTTGTAGCATTTTCTTCAGAATGAGAAAGAGAAAAGCATTAATGTAAAGGAAACTGGCCTAAGTCAAGACAATGCCTAGGTCTAGTTAACTCAGTACAGGTAGTCCTCGACTTACAACAGTTAGTGAATGTTCGAAGTTACAATGGTACTGAAAAAAATGACTCACGATCATTTTTCACGCTTAAGACCGTTGCATCTCCATGGTCACATGATCAGAATTCAGATGCTTGGCGATTGCCTCGTACTTATGACTAGTTGCTGTGTCCCAAGTTCATGTTTTGCGACCTTCTGACAAGCAAACTCAAGGGGAAACCAGATTCACTTAACCATGTTACTAATTTATTTAAATGTGGCAAGAAAAATAAGTAACATAATTGTCAGCAATATGAATTCTGGGCTCAGTTATGGTCATAAATTGAGGACTACCTGTATTGCCCAGGCAAACCAGCTTCCTGCCTTTCTAAGATTTCAAGTCTTTCTCCTTTTTTGGAGACCTTGGAGGCTGAATTTTGGGTGTTTTGCATACAAAGCAAGAACTTCTTGTATTAAGACACATCAACATTGTAATTTTATATATTTGCACATTATCAACTGAATTTATATGCCGCCCGACTCTTCTCCAATCACTGTTTGGGCTTTTTTGTAATTCAGCAGCCAAAAAGCTTTCAGAATAACTGTAGCTCCCTCTTCAGATGCTCAATTTTCAATAAGCTATAAATAAACCTTTTTATGGTGGAAGAAAGTGAAGTAGGGAGAATCAGCATACTAAAAACAGAAAGTTGTAGTCTGGATATGTCAACTTTCTGTCTTAATGACTCTCATTTTATCTTCACTTATTGATTTTCACAGGCTCACAAGTTGTCCCTTGTGCTCTCAAGGCAGAAGCACTAAGGTTTACTGTCCCCCAGTCTTGAGTTATTGACCTTTCCAGCACTACGACTTAAAATAAGAGGCTTGCCTATTAGCAAAGTTCTATCCCCAGTGTTAATTTTGCATATACTATTTATTTTACCTTTTTTTCCAGAACTTCCCAGCGCTGCTCTGAATTGTGCTTTTTACGGAATTCCGAACGAAGATAATCTTGATCTGGTGGCAGAATTGCTAAGGACTTTCCAGGTTAGACTTTGAAGTGAAATCGCCAACTTTCTGTACCCTCTCCAACGGGGAATAGCTTTACCTTCTTTCAAAAAAGACTTGCATGTCAATCTTCTGTTTCTGGTATACAGTAGGTCAGATGGGCCCATTTCCAAACCAAATCAGTTCTCTCTAATTCAGTGTTTCTCAACCTTGGCAATTTTAAGATGTGTGGGTTTCAACTCCCAGAATTGTCAGGGTTGAGAAACTCTGCTGTGATCTGTTAGTTATCAGGATAAAATGATGAATGTCAGCTGTCATTCAGATATTATTGCTGAATGCTCATCTCAACATGCCCCTAGTGGATATGCAAACGCTTCCTCAGGAGACCAACAAATGTGGAGACTATTTTTCCACTTTAAGATGACAGGCTGCTCATTGATCCTTGAGTGTTTGGCTAAACAAAGGTCATGCTTACCAGGTCTCATGATGCATCTGAATCCTCGTATTTATTTCCATGGGACTTCCTTGCAATTAAGGCTGCTTAGAACCGATGCTGTAAATTATATACAAACCTTGTATATGCGCTACTGAAGAATAAAATGGGAAGAACAGACTTTTTCTTTTCTCCTGTGCATGCGAGTATCTCCCATTTTGGAGCAGCCCCTTTGGAAAAGTGCTCTTCAGGAAGAAAATCAGACCAGCAAGTAAAGCACAGACCTGATTATTCTTGACCTTTTCTATCTAAACATCCTGCTTTACTGCCACAAATAATTTGGGAAAAGCTTGTCTTAGGAGTTGATTCCTTTTAGGACATCAGTAGGGAAACATTAGTCCTTCTGTTGTTGACGAAATACGATTCCCAGCATTTTTCATCACTGGCTATGCCAGCTTGCAACTACTGGGAGTTGTAGTTGAATATCAGGAATTTAACAGGTTTCCCACCCTATTGCAAATGAGCCATTTATCCCGTTTTCAAACATTGATGGTTTCTTATTATACTTCCTTCCTCCATCTTAATCTTTTCTGCTGTCTCTCAGAAATAATCAAAGACCAAGTAAAACCAGAAACTGTCTATTAGAAGGAAGAAGAAGGTAGAGATGAAGAAATTGTTTAAGGAAGATGTTGTCCAAGAAGCTTACTTGCTTCTGCCTGAAAGATGCCTTGGCCAATTAACAAATTCTATATTGATAAGGGTGGTTTTTTTTGAGAGTGGGAGTTTATTACATTCTGTTAGAAATAACTTTACTTCCTGGCTACTGCAACAATCCAGATGCTAGACTGTAGATTATCTGGATTATGTTTTACACACTGTCTTGACTATTTATGGATAGTCTGGCCAGATAGTCATACAAAACTGCTCTTTACCTATTTTTGTATAACCTCAACTCCATCTTTGACAGTCCCAAAAGGATATTCTCTGGAACCAAAGCTAACACTTTATCCCATTTTTCTTTATTTCCAAGTATGTCCTGATCAACGAGAGCATATTTTTTGAAGTAACGTGCCACTATATCCAATGATGCTCTGAAAAAGAAGAGAGGAAAGCATCAGAGACAAATGGTTCCTGAATGTTTTAGAATTTTGTAAGAGAGAGAACGTCAGGCAGATGTAACTTTCTCATGCAGAGAAAAATGAACAACTTCTGCTGAAATCGTCTCATCAGCATTTAGTTTGCTCCTGCTTGAAACTGGAGGCCTTATAGCATTTATAGCAGTGTGCAAAATAGCAAGTCCTAATTCTATATCAACATCACTTTAAGTATAAGAACAAAAAGGCATGGAAAGAGCATGGTTTTACTCTGCTGATTTTCCCAATATGCTAAACACTTCTTTCAGGGTCTGTGTGCATATGAAATAAAGTCCTGTAATGTAAAAAGTGCCAAATCGTATATATCATCTAAGAATCCAAAATACACATCTAACGGTTTCTAAGTTTAAGCTAGTTTCTTCATGTCAGCACTGGGCGAATTAGAGGAAAGATTTTAACCAGAACATTAGTATCACTGCCGAAGACCTTTATCCACCTGCTCATTCAAGCCAGAGCTATCATCAGGATAGTATTAAGTATAAGTAAGTCATCCTTGGCAATAGCCAACAAGCTTACCTGTGGTTAAAAGCTTCAGACTCTAAATTACGTTTTGTCAATGCTTTTTCTAGAAAGCGGAAGCTGAGTTGGAAACAGACCGCTGCAGTTGGTAGTGTTCTCTTTAGCCACATCAAGGATTGTTATCTATCCTGATTCATACCACCACAAGGCAGAGTGCTCTATATATTTATATGTATTTATTTGATCTGATGCAACTCGAGTCCAAATAAAGCTACGCTCTTGCTTAGACCACACTTTCTTAAACCCTACGATTCTCAGTTCAGTTCAAAACTGTTTCAGCTTGGAGTGAGGCATCCATGGTCTCTTGCTATTGTTGAACAGTAACATATATCATTGCCCAAAACAAGGAAATTGCAATTCAACGATTTTTGGAAGGCTCCCTACTCAAATTATTAAGATAGATTTTAACTGGAAACCGAAAGGCACCAAATTCCACTTCCTGGCACTTGCACACATTATTGAAAACCCAAAAGTTACATTAACTGACCTGATGAAAGGATGAAGGTGGTTATCTGAGATGGTTACTTTCTTGATAGTTAATTCACCTCCCTACAAATGTTCAAGGAAAAGCAAGGTTAGAGTCTGTTTTTGTCTGCTTTCCTCCCCTTTGGACATGAAAGTCTCAGTGGCGTTTTTGGCTACACATGTCACAGAATTGGGACACTGTGCTGAATTTTCTGCCTCACTTGTCTCTTTCCCCAACATTTCAGTTGCCCCTCATGGCACCATTTAGTTCAGCATCTGGACCAACATTTTTTAAAAACCCTGAAGGAAAAGCTTAAGCTAAACTTCAGTTAGCGAGCAAGCATTTCCTTACGATTGGAAATTGATTCCTAAACAAAGAGAACATACAGAACTGATTCACATTGTTTTTTCTTAGGAAAATCAAGACATGGCAGCCTAAGGTGCTGGATTAACAATGAGCAATGCATTGAATTATTTGCTGGGTGAAAGAGTAGTACTGAAAGCATCTGCTGGAGTTCTGTACCTTAACTGTGATAGAGGAGATAGAGAATATTTAAAAGTGTATCTTTTCTGATATGGGCAAGTGCTGTGAATGCCCTCCTCCATCCAATTATTAAAAATACTGGAGCCTCATCTTCCTGGGCATCTAGGCAACCTGGTAAGGCATACAACTGGCTTTAATTTAAAGGGTTATCCTAAGAGCTAAGCTAATAGCGTTTTGTGCTGAGAAGTCTAAACAACATATGTAGGGAGTGGGAGAGAACAGAAGAGAACTATGTTGATTTCTGAACATGGAGAACACACTGAACCTATTGATACATTGTGCTAAGCCCTGATTTGTTGGTATGTGTGGGTATGTGTGTCTATGTGTCACACACTGCACTGTATATAAACTATATCAGTTTATAAACTATACCAGTGATTTTCAAACTACAGTTGGATAGATTCATGTTGTGCTAAGACAAAGCTAACTAAGTCACACTGGCCTAGCTTATTCCATGTTTCTCTATGTCTCATAAAACGACAAAGGACAGCCTCATGTAATAGTTGTGTAGGAAAGCATCTGACCTGCAATACTGTGCTCACCTTGGCAGCTATTTCATAATCACATTGCTCCTCCTTCAGGGTCTCACATTTTTTAACTGACTTTTTTAAATCTGTTTTTTTGCCCAGGATTTCCAAAGAACCCAGAAGTCCCTCTTTAGTGATTCTCTGCTTTCTCATTAAACAATTAAAGAGGCAGAAAACCTTTCCTTAAATGATTTCAGTTCCGAGTAGCTGTGGTTAAAAATAGCAACAATCATGCCTGTATTACAGCAGATAATTATATTGTGAATGTTATTATACTAAGAATTTACTTATCTTGTATTCTTGGTTTCCCCCCCCCTCCCATTTTCTCATTTTGTGTGCTTTTGTTTCAGTTTGAAAGAGGAAGGGTGTAGATTTTTATGGATCCATAAACCAGTCTAGGATTTTTTGCAGTTGAAGAATGGATTAAATATCATGTAAGTAAATCAATAGCACCTCCATTTACTGTCTTTCTCTTTCCAGATGCAGGTTCTGATGTAACAGCCTATTGCCAAGACTGTACTCATGCATGGTTAACTCCCTCACCCTTTTGATGTGAAGGTCTATTTAAATGAGAGATAGATAACTTGGGTCCAAGGGATAGCATCCAAGCTGCTGTTCTTTAACTCCCAGCATCCACACTAGTTGCCCTGACAAAAATTGGTGCCAGCTGGAAATCAAAGCTTCAGCTATTAAAACCTGCCACTTCAGAGCTGGGACACTGATTTTTTTTTTTTAGTTGCATCAGTTGCATGGTTATTTTGGAGAATTCTCTCCTGGCCCTGCCCACTGCAAATCTCATTGCAAAGTGGGGCCACGCTCTGTTCCCCTCTGGCTACAGGAATACACCTTGACTACGGAGAGATATTCCACTGCGGCAGAGCGGAGAGTTGAAGACCACTTCCTGACAGCTTCGTCACACACCCAGCAATGGACCCCTCTGCGTCCTGAATACACCCACAGTCTATGCTGAATGCCAAAGTCCTCTGCAGAGATAGAAGAGATACACACACACACACACACACACACACACACACACACACACACACACACACACAAAGAGATTATATAAAAAAGCAAACAAAAAAACAAAAAAGAGAGATATAAAAAT
>JANHFL010009002.1:43946-56651 GCA_032468155.1 Oxyrhabdium leporinum | reverse complement strand
CACCCCAAGAGTCTGGGGGGGCGCATTCCACGCGCATGCGTGCGTGTCTGTCCGCCCAAAACTTTCTGCGAAGAAATTCCCTTGTCCTTTTTTTTTTTTTTGGGTGGGGGGGGGAAAACCCCCCTCCTCTTACCTTCCACCGCCAGCACCAGACAAATCCGGACCCAGAGGGGCCAGCAGCGCTTCATCGCCCCGGCGATCCCAAAACTTCATGCAGGGAACAAACCGGGATCAGCGGAAGTCCCCAAAAGAAACGGCAAGCCCAGATAATCCAAGTTTTGGCGGAGACGAAAACAACCAAATCAAAATCCACGCGGGGAAATCCTCCGAGCCCGGCCGAGGTCGGGAAACATCCTTCCAGGATCTTCCTCGGCGAGAAGGGACGGGTTTTTTTTGGCCCCTCCGGTCTTAACGCTGGATAAAGCGGGGAGGGGGATGCGGAGACCCCCCCCCGCCCCGCCCGGCCCCCCATGATTGGAACAGAGAGTTGGTTGGATGAGTCCATCCAGGAATGATTTTGAGATTGGATATTTGTTTGTGGCTTGGCCTTAGCTGTGCTATATTGTTGTCACGGTTTCACCATTTTTGGGTCGTCTGTCATTTTGTTTTGATGTTTTTAGCTCAACATCAGCCACCCAGAGGCACCATTTACGAGATGAGCCCTATAAATCACATGAACCAAGGAAGAAAGAAAGGGCCCTTCTGCTAAAGTGCATCTTTTTGCTCACTTCCCTCTTATATTTTATATGTAAATTGAATCGGACAAACACTCTGAATGCTGTGGATCTGAAAACACCCCCCCACCCCCCAACCCCGGAATTCCATCTTGCGTGGTACAAATTATGTGCGGTTACAATTTGAGAGCAGATTACTTTCTAATCCATCTTCGTGTGTCAACCACCTATTTGGAAATTTAGAGTTACTTTATGGGACAGAATCTTAGAACATAAAACATAGAATAATATAGAGTTGCATTCAGAATCAGAATAGAGCTAGAAGGGACCTTGGAAGGCCTTCTACTCCAACACCCTGTCCTCAGCAGATTTAAGATATGTGGACTTCAACTCCCGGGTTTCCCCAACTAAATGACCCAACTCTGAATACAGAATACAGTATAACAAGAGTTGGAAGGACCTTGGAGGTCTTCTAACCCCCTGCTCAAGCAGGAAATCCTGTATCGTTTCAGACAAGTGACTATCCAGTCTCTTCTTAAAAATCTCCACCGATGAAGCACCCACATCTTCTGAAGGAAAGCTGTTCCACTGGTTAATTGTTCTCACTGTTAGGAAGTTTCTCCTTAATACCAGGTTGCTTTTCTCCTTGATTAGTTTCCATCCATTGTTTCTTGTCCTGCCCTCTGGTGCTTTGGAAAATAGCTTGACCCCCTCTTCTGGGGGGAACACTTCTGGAACACTTCTATCATGTTGGAAGGGACCTTGAAGGATGCTTCTAGGTTCCAGGTTGCTTCTCTCCTTGATTAGTTTCCATCCATTGTTTCTCGCCTTGCCTTTTGGTGTTTTGGAAAATAGCTTGAGCCCTCCCTTGTCTTTGTAGGAGCCCCTCAAATACTGGAACACAGCTATCGTGTCTCCCCTAGTCCTTTCTTCTTCTTCTTTTTTTTCATTAGACTAGTCCTTCTTCTCATCTTCACAGGATTGCTACCATATATCCATCCCTTCCTTGCTTTCTTACAAACCTGTCTGCAATTTTTGTTCAGATGCTGAACTCACAATAAAGGCAAGACTGAGAGCCACTCTCAAATGCAAACTCAAGGAACAGTGCAATGATCGAGGAATCTGCCTGTGCCATTAATCAAGAGCAATGTCCCAGTGCAGCCAACGAGAGTTAAAGATTTATCTCTCAATTGCCTGACTTGGCTTTTCTCCCTAAATATTTGGCAGTTAGGGCAGCTGAGAGTCAAGGACTAGGGAAAACTGAGGACATGTTTAGAATAGAATGTTCTTTGGAATCTGGAGCTATCTTGGAGAAACATGTTCTACATTAGATTTTGGTAGGATGGCTTTGATTTGCTTAGACAAGGCACTTCAAGACTCCAAAGGTGATACCCTGCACCTTGTCAGGATGAGGTGTTATGGATTACTTTCTCCACCTGACAGTCTTCTCAAAGTTCTTCTAAGTGAAATGAGAACTGAAAAAGTTTCTTGGATGAGGACCAAAACGTTTTCAAAGGGAAAAAAGAAAAACCCAAGAAAGACCAGTTCCCTTTTGACAAGTACATTGGGGACAAAGAAATAAGAGCTTCTGGAGCATCTTTTCAAGTAGAATTTGATCCACCCTATAGAGTCTAGCTAGAGAAGAGTCTCTAGGTTCCCAATTCTCAGGAAATTTGGATAACTAATTTCCTGAGACGAAGTTGGCACCATCACTCTTGACTTTCTGAAGATCCCTCAATGTCTGGTTGGATCATCAGGTGTGGAGACCGCAGGGAACTAAGGAGGCAGCTGCATTATTGTAAACAGCCCATTATTTCTTTTTTTAGGTATGGTTTTATACGTTAATAAGCATAGCAATAGCACTTAGACTTATATACCGCTTCACAGTGCTTCACAACCCTCTCTAAGCAGTTTACAGAGTCAGCATATTTCCTCCAACGATCTGAGTCCTCATTTTACCTACCTCAGAAGGGTGGAAGACTGAGTCAACCTTGAGCCTGGTGAGATTCTGGGTGGCTATATGAATTTGAAAAATAAATAAATAAATAGAGTGGGGAGAAGAGAAGTTACTTCTTTTACAATCACAGCCCCTTCACAATAGTACAGCTTGTCTTCCAAGCTCCAATTAGTCACCATCATGCTATCCTTTAGAAGAACAAGAAAAACAATCCTTTCCTGCAGAGGAATTATGAAAGATGGTTTGAATTCTGGATGATTATACATTTTTATGTGATCTATTCAGGTGAGACTTCACGAATCTGATGAATCCAGGGGCATATGCTTCTTTTACAGAGTAAACAACAAAATAACAGAGTTGGAAAGGACCTTGGAGGTCTTCTAATCCAATCTCCTGCTAAAGCAGGGGACCCTATACTTTTCAGACAAATGGCTGTTCAATCTCTTCTTAAAAAGCTCCAGTGATGAAGCACCCATAACTTCTAGAGGAAAGCCGTTCCACTGGTTAATTGTTGTCAGGAAATTTCTCCTTGTTTCTAGGACAATTCTCTCTTTCTATCCATTACTATCCATTTCTGCCTTCAGGTGAAACTAGGTCGACCCTCTCTTCTTTGTGGCAGCCCCTCAAATATTGGAACATTGACATCATATCACCTCTAGTCAGTGATGGGATTCAGCCGGTTCGGGCCAGTTCTCCCTCCTGGAGTTCCCAGGTAAATGCAGGGAGGCCCACTAGGCCCGAAACGGGGCATGGGGGAGTGCGTCGTGCCTCACCATGCCCCATTTTGGCTCCCAGGGGCTTTGGGGAGGCCCACTAGGCCCCAAATGGGGTGTGGGATGGCCACGCCCACCCAGTCACATGTCCAATAAGCCACGTCCACCAAGCCATGCCCACAGAACCGGTAGTAAAAAAATTTGAATCCCACCGTCCTTAGTCCTTCTTTTCATTAAACTAGACATACCCAATTCCAGCAACTGTTCTTCATATATTTTAGCCTCCAGTCCCCTAATCATCTTTGTTGCTCTTCTCTGCCCTCTTTCTAGAGTCTCAACATCTTTTTTACATGGTGGCAACCAAAACAGGATGTAGTATTCCAAGTGTTGCCTTACCAAGGCATTATAGAGTGGTATTAACACTTCACATGATCTTGAATCTATCACTCTGTTAATGCAAGCTTGGACTCCATTGACTGTTTGTTTTTCTAGTAAATAAAGTCTTAAAACTTTATTTTAACAGTATCATGATTTCATAGGAAAATAGTGCTGGAACACCTGGACTACTGCAGTTTTTAAAAGCGGAGTTCTACTAATTGGGTTAGTGATGATGGCCATCAATTTTATTCTATTTTTAATATGGTCATGGATTGTATTTTATTATGTTATTTAAAAGCTTTGATTGATTAAAAGAGTGTCACAGTCTGGGTTCGATTTTGTTCTGTTGATTTAGTTTTAAGACTTACAAAAGAGCAGAAGGTAATCACCGTCTCTGAAGGAGAAATAGAAATGCTTTCTCCTGGGGATAACGTTTGGTAAAAGGGAAAGAAACTTATAAAACAATTGCTTTTATTAATATATAATTTTAATCATCTAAAACACATGCTTAAATGATTTAGAGTTTGTAAACAGGGTAAAAAACTCAAGTCATGTTTACTTCTAAGCACTGTCCTTCTTCTCCAGATGTTGGTGGCTCTTTGTCAGAAGCTAAATTTCCACCTCACAGTGAGGATTAACCAAGCCATGATTTACCCAATCCATCTAAATGATGATGATGATGATATCCATTTAGTCGTGTTCGACTCTTGCCGATTCTATGGGCCAGGGGCCAGGTCTCTCTACAATCTTTCACTGCTTCTTTGAGTTGCTCCATGCTCTTGCTGGTGTCCATCTAATTATTGGCATCCCATGTGACACACTCGGCCTACCTCCTAAAGATCTAGCATTTGCATTCCCACAACTCTCTGAACCTGGTTACTATTATGGCTGCTTATGTTTCAGAGTGCAGGGATATCTACAGGAAAGAGATTAAACCTCCCAAGATGGCAGCTGCGCAGATGTCATTGAAGCCCTCCCCTGTGTAAAAAGGGGCAGTGCATCTCTCACTCAATAATAGCCCCAGCTTGCCTTTTTTTTTTTAACCTTCTCAACCCCAGATTCCCCTCTGTGAGTGAATCCAAGCCATTGGTTTAGTTCATTATTGGGTCCAGAAAATGAGTTAATTCAGAAACAAAGGTGAGCTTATTAAGTGAACACAGCCATGAGGAGTTTGCTTGATAGTGAAGTAAACTTTCCTATACTTACGATCACAATTGGGACCAACATTTCTGTTGCTTACTGAGACAGTCGTTAAGCGAGTTTCACCCCATTCTATGACCTTTCTTGCCAGAGTTGTCAAGTGAACCGTTGCAGTTGTTCGGTTAGTAACACGGTTGTGTTGGAAGGAAAATCCATCTGGTTCAGTTCCATGCCGGGAGAAAGACACTGGAAACATGGAGGCTGATTGGAAAGATGGCTTAATGATGAACAGAACCATCAAGTACATGGTTCTGGGTAGCTGACCGATTGGTTTGATGAGTACACGGATTTTTATGAGTTTCAGAGAGAGAGAGAGCTGCTGGGGAGGTTGTGCAGTGTCTGAAAATACACTTAGGAGATTGTACAATGTAGTGAGCTCTGTGTCTTCTGCTAAATGGTAGTGGGGCAATCCTATTATGTCCTGAAATGTCATGTCCCGTGCTTCTTAATCCCATCACCCTGAAGCTGAAGGTCTTTTGTTTTATAGATAGGCTGGCCCAATCTTTCTTAATGGGCACAAAATACCTGCTGGAGGGAGGGTATTAAGAAAGACTGAGTCTTTCTGTCTTTAAGAGTATGTTTCGCCATTTCTCCCTTTGGGAAAATATAATATTCTGCCTTTTTAATATTTCCCAGAATATGTCATTCTTCTAGGAAAGGGGGGCTGTCTTCCCACAGTTGTTAAGTGGATCTGGCTTCTCCGTTTCCAGCCTCCAGAGAGCCTTCTGAGCCCGGGGAGGCTGTTTTCGCCCTCCCGGAGGCTCAAGGAAAGCCTCTGGAGGCCGGGGAGGGTGAAAATGCCCCCCCACACTGCTGTGGTGCAGGAAGCCGACTAGGCCACGCTCTCCCAGCAACCAGGCAGCAAACTTGTTGCTAAAATTTTTGAATCCCACCTCTGGAATCATACGACCCTGGGAGAGCACAATGGTCATCAAAATGAACCAATTGCCAAGCATCCAAATTTTGATCACGTGACCACGGGGATGCTGCAATGGTCGTAAGTGTGAAAAAGAATCATAAGTCCCTTTTTTTTCCAGTGCTCTTGTTCAACAGGCCCTTAAAGAACAGTTTTAAGTATATCCCAAGCTCACTCTTCAAATCCTATTGGGGCTGAAGGGAGAAACTCTTGTGGATTTGTCTTTCTTATATACTCAGGACAGGAGCAGCATAAAATGTTTAGCAGATACTGATCAGATTTGGCAAGAATGAGTGGGAAGCAAGTGGAATGCGCCTTGGTTTTGGATAAGACTCCATATATATATATATATATATATATACGCCCCAGCTGTGAGCAAATGAACTTCCCACCTTCTTCCAGATGGATCATGCGCAACGATTCCCCTCTGATTTATAGTGCTAACCTCCTCCTTTCGTTTCCTGAGCTGGGCCTTTATTGATAGCTTAAGTAATAGTAACCAGCAGAATACACAACTCCTGCTGAATCTCCAACATTGAGATGGGCCTCGGACTCTCTCTCTCATTCTCTCTCTGTCTGTCTCTCTGTCTGTCTCTCTGTCTCTCTGTCTCTCTCTCTGTCTCTGTCTCTCCATCCCCTGCCTTGAAGTCTTGGAAGCGGTTGCAGGCTCCCTCATTTCTTTCTGCAGGCTGGCACAAGAAGCCAAGGGAACACCCAACAAGCCAACATGCTAATCCATAGCCCACGGTCTTCATTGGCCCCATCCAAGGTCAAGAAATGTTCAAGTTAGGTATGTATGGAGCTTCTCAGTCATCCAGGTCTCAAAGTCTCCAGAATGGGGCAGGGCCCATCGAATGACTTATCTGACTGTGTGTTGCCACCAGGGGTAGGTGGGTCGGGAATTCTTTTTATTTATTTATTTAAAAAAAAAAATAATAATTTCCCCCCTGTACTGTGCTTTTATTGTTTGTAAGCCTCATGAGTCACTGTGAGCGCGTAGGCGGCTAAATAAATTTTCTAAATAAATAAATAAAGGTGCTTTTTCAAGAGGCAACCGGCTGCCCCAAAGAAGAGGGAGTCAACCTATTCTCCGAAGCACCTGAGGGCAGGACAAGAAGCAATGGAGGGAAACTAATCCAGGAGAAAATCAACCTAGAACTAAGGAGAAACTTCCCGACAGTTAGAACAATTAACCAGTGGAACAGAAGTTGCCTCCGGAAGTTGTGAGTGCTCCATCACTGGAGGTTTTTAAGAAGAGATTGGGCAGACATTTGTCTGAAATGATATAGGGTTTTCTACTTGAGCAGGGGGTTGGACTAGAAGACCCCCAACTCTGTTATTCTGTTAGAACTCTAGGCCTTGACTTTAGTTCTAGCACCATCGCTGCTATTCAATAAGGTCACCTTACATTGCTCTCCGTTCTGACACTTCCAAAAATTGTGTAAGAATGGAGTGTGGTTTCAAGATGTAGTTTTGAATGAAGGTAAATGCTGGTGCACAGTAAATGCTGGGGGGGGGCACCCAAAACTTCATGGCCTGTCAGCATTGACACGCATCATTGGTTCATCATCACTGGAGATGCTGGGATGCAAGCTAAGCATCCTGCATGCACGCACGCATGCACACACACACACACACACACACACTTGCCCAGTCAAACAGGTCCTCCCTGTCAGAGCACAAACCAAATTTCCAAGCAGAAAGTCCATCATGTGGTACAATTCTCACCACAGTCCAGATGTTGAGCTAGGGCTTTGGAGACCCCATCTGAAGTCCATCCTTAGGCAAGAGATGTCATTGGCCAACGTTGAGTTATTTGCTCTTTGCCCACGGGGTTGTGGTGTTGGAGAATAGATGGGATGCAGATCAATCAAGCAAACAAACATCAACTTCACATCTTCTCCCATCTCCTGGCTGCACATGTGAATCTAATTACACGCAGTGGAGAAAAGTCATTATGATGAATGGGGTTGCATAGAAAGGAAAGCTGGAAACACTCATTTGGCTTGCCTTTCGGTGCCAGTTTTCCCTAACTGTATTCCCCAAATAAATACAGGAATGAGTACTTAATAATATGCCCAAAACTTGTCTCTTTTTTTTTTGGACTTTGTGGTATAGTTTGAAAAAAAAACAAAATCAAAACCATTTATTAGGGGGAAATGCTCAGAAAAATATGTACAGGAAGAAAGCGCATGCAAAATGCAGTTTATATTTGAATAAAATGTTCTACTAAATTAAAATGTATGCACTAGCAGAAATGAGGGTAAAAATGAACTACTAAGAGAAATTGTGCCTGCAAACATACACCTTTTTAATGTTGTTTTTTTTTAAAGAGTACAAGTTGAAGCATGGCTCAGTTTAAGAACTGAGAGGGAAAAGGTGAAGAAAATTAAAGCTCATAGCTTTGCAAATATATTTAGCAGGAAATGCCGTATGGTGAGCCAGCCTTGTTTATTCAAAAAAGAGACAATCCTGGGATTTAGGATGACCCCCTTTGCAGAAAGAAAGAATAGACAGCAAAAATAAATAAATAAATAAAAACCCTATGTTTGCAATACATATAAGATAATCCTCTCATTTTTTTAAAGGTAAATTATCTGGAGAGGGAAAGATATTTTGCTTTTAGATAAATGTAAGAATAAAAAGCTTTTGCTCTTACAACTCATATTCTGATTTTTATTTTTATTTTAAATGAGGCTTTCTTATGAACAGCCACCTTCACACATGATAACAATCTTTCTCAAACAGGTGCTCTCCAGAGAGGAAATTTAAAAAAAAATCCAGAAAGCAGCTAAGCTCCATCCCTTTATATGATTGGTTGTAAAAAGAGGTGGGGCTTCAATTACAGTGAGGTGGTCTCTAACTGGATGTTTTTGGGTCCTTCTCGCTGAAAGCCCCTGCCTCTAAATATCCTGGGACATCAACTTCCAAATTTCCTGGTGAACATCTGGACTCAACAGTTTGGTAGAGGACCCTATATGAATTGTGTGACCCTACCAAATTGTGAAGGCCAAATGAGAGTGTGTTGGAGAGAAAAATATCCAGGAAAAAGGACCTGGGATGTTGCAGTCAAAGTCTCCCTTTATCTGTTAAACTAGTGTTTTTTTCACAATTGGCAACTTGAAGTTATGTGGATTTCGGTTCCCAGAATTCCACAATCACTTTGCTTTAAGATGGTGGACTTCAACTCCCAGAATTCCCCAATCCGCTCGCTTTCAGATGGGTGAACTTCAGCTTCCAGGATTCCCCAGCCAACATGCTTTAAGATGTGGGGACTTCAACTCCCAGGATGTAATTGTATGTGGGAATGATCTTTGGAGAGAGGAAGAAAGAGACGCTACTTATAGAACAATCAAATCAGCTGCATAACGGGCCAAACAGTTGCAGGAATTGGGTCTGGCTAGTCTAGAGAAAGGATGGACTAGGGGGGGACATGATAGCAATGTTTCAATATTGGAGGGGCTGCCACAAAGAAGAGGGGGCCAACCTATTTTCCAAAGCACCAGAAGGCAAGACAAGAAAAAATGGATGAAAACTAATCGAGGATAAAAGCAACCTCAAACTAAGGAGAAGTTTCCTAATAATGAGAACCATTAACCAATTGAATGCCTTGCCTTCAGAAATTGTGGGTGCCCCATCACTGGAGGTTTTAAGTAGAGACTGGGCAGTCACTTGTCCGAAATGGTCTCGGGTTTCCTGCTTGAGCAGGGGGTTGGACTAGAAGACCTCTAGGCTCCTTCCAACTCTGTTCTATGTTCTTTATGTAGCCTTACAATAAAGTCGAATCAACTCATCTGGTCATGTTTCCTGTCTTTTCTACCTGGGAAAGGTGACACTGAGTCCCTCAATCAGCTTGCTTTAAGATGGGACTTGAAATCCACCCGTCTAAAAGTTGCCAAGTTTGAAAAACACTCTGTTAAACCTTCAACCGGGCCGAGCAAGAACTGCCAAAGGAAGACATGTTGTGGATGTTGTCCAGCTCTGAAACGGTGGAAGGGCAGAGCGACATCTCAGGCAGGAGATGCAATGCTGCTTCTGCCAGGACCCCGCGTGTCCAGCTCAAGATTTCCTTTTAAAGCATACAGCAACGCTAAGGAAGATAATTCAAGAGGGGGGACAGTGCTAATTCCACATGAAAGGCAGGAAGATTGAGTGCACGAACCCGCAGCCAAGAATAAAACCCGCCGTCTGTTCTCCGTCTCCTTCTCAGCACGAGTCCCCCTGACGCCTGAAGCTGTTCCAGGCAACTATCCTTCAAACGTCTTAGAAGAAAAGAATGTACTAGCAATAGATAAGGGCCTGCCTATCCACAGCCATGGCTATGGCAGTACAGAAGTCTTCCCACTTTCCTTTTAAAGGCAAGTTTCTAGTCCTCAAGGTGGAGAATGTTGGCTTGAAATGATACAGCCCAGCACATCTAAGAAGCCCACAGGAGACTTTTCTTACGATTAGCAGGTGGAAGAGCGTTCCTTGGTTCTTCTCAGGTTATACCAGGGGTCTGCAATCTTAAACACTCAAAGAGCCACTTGGGCCCATTTCCCACAGAAAACAAAACACTGGGAGCCACAAAACCTTGGTGGGCGTGGTCAACACGATGTCACTCACTCCCACCCAGTCACGTTAACCCCTCTCCCCCAGCCATGCCTACCCAGTGTTTGTGGCTCCCTGTGTTTTCTTTTCTATAGGAAGTAGATATCTCCCTCTCTCTCTCCTCTCTCTCTTGCATTGTGCTGCAATGGGCTCCAGGAGGAGAAGGGGATCCAGTCTCCCCCATTGTGAAGCGTGCTTTCGCTATGCTGAACAAGGAGTTGCGAGAACATCAGACAGGCCATGGAGGGGGTATTGAGTCTTCCCCCCACCCCATGCCAAAGGAAAGCCAGTCGGGCTTCTGCTTCCCTCCTACCCTCCCCCCTACTCCCTTTGCCCCACTCAATCCTACTTTGGGATAGAGGAGCGTGCGCTGGAAACGCATGTTGGGGCAACATCAGAGCACGTCTTCTGACCCTCTAGTGCTCACCCGCAACTCTCCATGCTCCTCCAGGCTCAGCTTGCTGAGGTGGGAGGAGCAGCCCTGACACCTCTGCTTCCCCCCCACACACACACAGCCACAGCCATTGCTGCCTGGGGAAGGCACAGGAAAAGAAAGCGAGCAGAAAGCGGTGCGTTTCAAAGGCAGCAGCTCGTATCTGGAGGTGCCGAACAGCGCCCCGCTGCGAGATCCAGGACATGCCTCTCCACCGTCCAGCTCACCAATAGGGGCGCTTCTGTCGGGCCATCTCCCCCTCCTGCTGAGCTGTTGTGCTCGGTGCTCGGTGGGGGAAGGGAGCGCTTCCCTATGCCACCCCCTTCTTTCTCTTGGCCTCACCAACAAGGGAGGAGAAAGGCAAGGCTTGGGGGATGGCCCCCACCCACAAGATCCACCCCAGCCGTTCTCTCCCAGCCCTCTCTGCTGGCGGCAACAGCAAATGTACCATGACGAAGGCGGAATGCTGTTGCCCTGCAAAGGCAAGCGCAGGGGTGCTTTGCTCCCACACTAAGGCTCCGGCCATGCCAGTGCCGCAACAGGGCAACGGCTCTTTCATCCCTCTGCCACGACAGGGTGACAGGGAGCTGCAGCAGAGGGCCCAAAGAGCCGCATGCAGCTCCAGAGTCGCAGGTTGCTGACCCTCGAGTTATACCAATGAATTAGGCAAACCAGAGCTGTCCAACCTTGGCAACTTGAAGGCTTGTGGATTCAACTCCCAGAATTCTGGGAATCGAAAATCAGTTCTGGGAACCGAAGTCCACACTCTTTAAATTCACAAGGTTGAGAAACATTTATTCGGAGCGGTTATGTTTATTGAAATGTACAGTAAGACAAAAAGAGATAGCTGTGCTATTCCTATACCGGAAGCCTACGCCAAGTATTTCCGCCCCTCAGCAATTTTTGTCCTGTCACACTATTAAGACGGCTATAAATTAAACCTTGAAAATTACCCATATATAGTGAACCTTGTCCTTCGTGAAACCACAGAAGTGACTGATAGTTTGTCAGGCAAGGGGGAAAAACACTTCGCTGCCAAACGCTGGCAGTAGATCACATCGCGAAAACCCAGCGGAGAGAATGGAAAAAAAAGGAACTGTGGAGACCACAGAAGATCATCAGGAGGCTGTGTGGCGTGTTCCTGTTGCTCTTACGGGTTGTGAAAATGGGCACCCAAAATGAATTGGAGGCTGGCCTCTTCACACGCAGCAGACTTCACCTCACAGATACTTTTTCCATGCAGGGAAAAATCCACAAAGGAGCAAAATATTTATTTTAAAGTTTTAGAGACACATATTACTGCTCTCTACCAGTTCCTGTCTTGCTGGCCCTCGTCTGCATATGCCAGTTTTTTCATAAATTTGCAGACGGAATCACTGTCCATGGGCATTTTTCTCCAGAGCTTGGAGGTGGCTGGATACTACGGGGAAAAGTGAATCTTTTAAATAATAGTAAGAACTAATGTCACAATTCTGACGGTATTTGCTTAAATGGGACAGAAGGAGCTTGAGGGTTTTAAACAGTTTGAGTGCAGAATAAAGTGCAAATGACAAGTTGGTTTATTTCCTCCCTCCAGTCAACCCACCCCAGAAATACCTGCTAATCTGGGATCCTTGGTGCTCTCTGCGCTTGGTGGTCTCCTTGCAGACATTTAATTACCAAACTAAGTAACATCACCAGTGCTGGCTGTTAAGAAATGTGAAATATGAAATATAATGTGAAATATAAAAATGAAGGAAGGAGGGAAGGGAGGAAGGAAGAGAGAAAGGAGAGGGAGAGAGAAAGAAAGAAAGAAAGAAAGAAAGAAAGAAAGAAAGAAAGAAAGAAAGAAAGAAAGAAAGAAA
>JANHFL010009001.1:23333-35349 GCA_032468155.1 Oxyrhabdium leporinum | reverse complement strand
AAGTGTCTCTTCAGACCATACCACCATGGTAACTTGGAACCAGATCATAACATTAACAAGAAAACCCGTTTTTATCCTCTCAGTTTATTTATATAGCAGCAATGGGAATAAAAATATAATTTCCCTTGTGACTTAGAACAAAAGTAATGTTGTACCAATAAGGAGAATATTTGTAGCTCAGGGTTGAAATAAAGCATCCTTGATGCTCTCTGAGCTTAGTTGTTTTCTTGCAGATGTTTCATTACCCAGACTAGGTAACATCATCTAGTTTTGGTAATTAAATGTCTGCAAGAAAACAACCAAGCTCAGAGAGCAGCAAGGATCTCTCAAAGTAATGTTGGGTCAAATGTTAGAAAAGCTGACACAATCATTATCAATCACTTTGCTTTGCTTTCTGTGATATTTGACTCCTTATCCCGAGAAGATCAAAACATAAAAACCAGTTGTAAAAAAAAACCTGTCTGCAAATGGAAAAATCAAATAACTTTAAGGAGAAGAGCTCTCACCATTGACTCCCTCCAATAAGCTCCTGTAATTAGAAAGAATAATAAGCTCATTATTCTGTCAAATGAATTGTGCTATATGGCAGAGATTCTGTTTTAAAAAAAGAGCAAAAATTAGTAGTACTGAAGGAGAATAATAGTTTGTTTGGGTTTTAATCTGTGGAAGCAGTTTGTTTGCCAAAAAGTACAATCTGCATCATTGTAATTGGATTGATTTTTCTCCAATGTTTGTTTCAGTCTTAACAATCATATTCATTATGTCAGTGTAGGCTGTCCATGTCAGACAGACCACCACTAAAGAGATGTACAGGAAATTCACCACACATTTTAGTTTGCAAGAGCGTGTGTGTGTGTGTGTGTGTGTGTGTTTTGTTGTGTGTGTTGTATGTGTGTGTGTGTGTGTGTGTAAGAGAGGCAGGGAGAGAGAGGGAGAGAGCCAACTGTAGTCTCACTCCTCACCCCACCCTGCAGATGCCCCTACAAAAATAGCATAGTTGACCTCAATCATAACATCCCAGAGAGGCAGCATCAAATAATGTCTGGTATCACCTAATATTTTCTGTTCAAAAATTCAAACGAAAAAAAATGTTTTCAGAATATCTACAGCATTCATAAAAGGTGTATATGCTGTCTTTATGATGTGCAGTGTTCTGTAGGTAGGTCTCAACTTACAACCACTCAGTGTTTGAAGTTACAATAGCACTTTAAAAAGTGACATGACTAATCTTTGCACTTCTACATGATTGCAGGATCAACATTTAGGTGCTTGACAACCTGCATAATATTGGTGTGGTGTGATGTGATTACCTTCTACAATCTTCCCAGCTCTCTTTTGACCAGAAAAGTATATGCGGGGAAAAGTATACGTGTGTCTTCTCTCTCTCTCTCTTTCCCTTCCTCCTTCCCCCCCTCTCTCTGTCTATCTCTCTCTCTTTCTCTCCCTCCCTCCCTCTCTCTGGAAACCAAACCACTGATCAACAGCTCTTTTAATTTTCTTCCTACCTTAGCAGATATTGTGCCAGAAGCACTGATACAACCAAGTCAAAAAACCTAGTCTATTTCTTGTCTTACAGAAAAACTTTCTTTGAAAATATTAAGTTTTAATAGCTGATAACAATATGATGACCTCACATAACCTTTATTTTCCTCTCTGAAAGGTATTGTTTAAAATAGAAAAAGGACAAAATGTTGTATGTGTGTGTCCGTGTTTACGTGTGTGTATGAAATTAATCTAGCAGTGATAGCTCTAAGCAGACACATTGGGCTTTATAGATGTTATTTGCATGTAATCTTTGTGCCAACAGCAGTCTTTACAAAAACTGGCTGTATGTGTCCCTCACATCTTGCCTCACATGTGGTTCAGATAACAATTGCAGTGATTTGCTTAGCAGCCATGGGGAAAATGTACAATAAAATTCATGTTAAATGAATGTCTCTCTTAACAATTACTTTATTCAAGAATGGAAATTCTGGTTCCAACTGTAGTTATAAGTTAAGGACTACCTGTATGTGTTAGTCCCAGTTTTTGTTTAAAAACATATCAGAATAGTTGTATTTGAAGAGAAATATGTATGTAAGGGAAAATTGCATTCAAAATGTCCTGTGATAAAAATATTTTTTTTGTGGCAACATGAACATGTATTTTCTAATTACATTTTTTAACAACAAAGTGAGATAAAACTTGTGACAAGGGAAAACCTGTGATACTGACCCAAGTTTCACACAGACTAATCCCCACATTTTTATTTTGTAACATGATTCAAATGTATAAAATTTCCAATTGTATGTCAATTGATGGGTGTCTCTAAAAAATTAAATAAGCCAAATATATCAATGGTTTATGGATGATATTTTGTTGGAGCTTAGTGGACCTTATTCAAATTCTTATAAAAGGCAAGCATCAAATGAGCACCTACTTGTCTTCATCTGTATCTCTTAAGAGAAGGAAAGTGACAAAAGTAAAATGGAAGACAAAATGTTGATAGAAAATATTTGACATACAATTTAAATAGTATAAAGCCATATGATATGGACTCAAGCTGAAATCTTCAGCCTTGTCCTGGAAATAGCAATACAAATATGAGTGAACCTTTTGCAGACTTGTACTGTCAATAACCAGTTCAGCCTTCCCCAGTGGGATACTACAGTCAACCATCTAAATACTACCAAAAAGTCCAGGGAATTCAAAAAAAAAGTCCATGTCCTTCTACCTTTCCTGCGGCAAAATTTACCTCAAAAATTATTGTAACAGTTTTATTGGCACAAGAGGCCTAAAGACCAAGACAATGCAATGCAATAGATACAGTTGAGAAATTGAATGAGGTCCTTGCCTACAACTCATAAAAGAACTATATCTATTTCTGAGGTAATTGCACAAAAAGAGTGAGATTAATTTAATGAATCACAGCCAGGAGTTGCATTTTTGCCTCCATTTTTTTGAATTAAAAGTAAAGTATTGTGCAACCCTATCAAAGATCAGTTCAAATTAATTAGAATTATTATTTTTATCCATGAAAGTTTGGCTATTACTTCCCACCATATTCAGGATGTAGGTACTGAATTTTGCCCAGAGAAAATGAAGTGATGTGAGCAATTTATTCCCTTCAATATAATGTGCCTTTTCTCCTCTAACTACTATTAATTATTGAGGGAGTTATTGAAATATTTGGTTTCATTAACCAATTAAATGAATCTGATTTCGTTGATCCAAAACCTCCAAATGAGAACAAAGGAACCCCAAGTTAGCCAATGAATAAAATGGCACTTAAAAATGTCTATGTTTTGCCCCAGACTGAGACGACTTTCACCAGTGTTGGTCCTTGGGTTCTAAATACCTTGTCTTTCATGATTACAAAGTTTCAGTGAGTTGTAATGTAATTCTATTTCATTTTATGAGCAACAGAATATTCAAAAAATGATGCAACGGTAATAATCTAATGTCTTTATGCAAATTAATTAGAGACATATGGAGGAGGATTTAAATCTTCATTTTGTGTTTTATCATAATTGCGGTTGCATAATTATTTTGTTGATTGAACTTATCTCTACTTTCACCATTGAATAATACATTGGAGAAATTTCTAATAGCCATCCTTAGGCTAACTGGAAAAAAAATAAAACAAAAAAATATTTTAGTGTGCACACTCATGGTCAGCAAAATATAATCACTGTCACTATATTATGCTATCACGTAGCTTTATATTTTTAATATCCCATGTCATTCTCATATATATATATATATTTTCAATACCGGAAGCACACAGAGCAATCTGTATGCTCTAAGCCGGGTTTATTTAAAATATTAACATTTCATTTACACTGGGATAACCTTGACGGGCAATTTCTATGATTCTAGAATATTAAATATCTTGCTTGAAGCTATTTAGTGCTTTTGTAGATGCAAATAAAGAAAAAAGTAAAGCTTTGTTTTACTTCCTTAATGAGGTGTTGAGAAGCTGTGCTATTTTCCCAGTTTGTTCTTTGTTTTTCACAATAAGAGTAGGCAGTTTCTCACACATGAATCTTACTAAGAAACTGATGAAAATATATCTAATCAATTAACCCTTCTAATAATAAGGCTTTTGCTGTGTCTGTGTCTGTGTGTGTTAGCTGTCTGGAGAAATCCTGGTGTTTTCTTGGCAAGATTTGCCATTGTCTGCTTCTGAATGGCCCAAAATCACCCAGCTCGCTTCATGCCTAAGGCAGGACTAGAATTCAGAGTCTCTTGTTTCAGACTGGTTCTTTTAGCCATTGCACCACACTGGCTTTCTTTCTTTCTTTCTTTCTTTCTTTCTTTCTTTCTTTCTTTCTTTCTTTCTTTCTTTCTTTCTTTCTTTCTTTCCTCTTTTTTTTAGTAGTACAGAATATATTTTGCAGTTATGAGCCTACCAGAGTTACTTCCGCTTATACCTCCACCCAGAGTATTTTGAAGATATTTTGCAAAGAGATAGAGTCAGTTTCAACAATAACATTTTCATATATATATCAGAAGAAAAACACATGGAAAATTTTCAGTGCCAGCCATAGCAAACCCTACAGAGAGAGGCTCCTTTCTCAAAGTTTAGCACTTTGGCTAAAATACTTTTAGAATGCTTTTTAGACTGCTACAATCTGTCCTATATACATGAATAAGTGCAATGGAATATAGCTCCAAGGATATATAGGCCAAAGTCAGAAGACTGATTTTTTTAGTTTACAATTTACATCCTTTTGTATTCTAAATATATATTTGGAGAACAGAGTCCTTGATCCTTGGGGCTTGCTCCCTGTTTAAATATAGTAGTTTTCCTGGCCAGTTTTGGCGACGCTGTGATTTTTCCCCCTGGTATTTCCTTGATTAGGGTATTGTTTTCTGTTTGTTTGATTGTTTGCCTCCTTAGTAGTTCCTTGTTTACGGTGAATGATTGGTGAGTCTACATTTAGATTTAAACATTAGGATTGTAGCCTGCTGTGTACTTACTTTTCTCTCCTAAAAAATCCCCTTTCCAACTTATAATGCAAGCAATGAGGCAAGCAATGAGGTTTATTAGTAAGGCATAATGAATTGCACTCATACTATCAATGAGTAATGCCACAGATCTTATTAAATTTGCTCCAGTGCTATTAAAAAAGGATGTGCAGCAAGCATTCAAGTGGTATGATAGACCAGCCTAAGGGTCTTTGGTTCAGATATTATATGCATTTCAGGGAATTAACTTCACCTACAGAAGATGAAAATGGCAGAACTAATGCAGGGCAACTTAAGTAGCAATTAACCCCAGGTGCTTGTTTATTAAGTTTTGTCCTTTCTCTGTTGAAGCATGGAAGTTGCTTTAAAAGATGTTGTCTTAAAACTGTTTTGAACATATTTGTTGTCACAACGTAATTTACTTTCATTAACTCAGAAGTAGAATAATGCTTAAACTGATTTAATCTGTTAAATGAGTCTTCCCATCTTTATTCCTTTCAGTAGTATATGCAGGATCCTGTCACTTTGTGATTCATGTGACATTGCAATGCAAATAGAAAAGAGATGGGTCTTGATGATGATATTGATAATGAGGAAGAGGAGGATGAGGATAATGTACTCCTGCTTTCATTGGTCTGATGTCCCCACTGATTCCCCAGCAGAGACTACTAACATATTTTGTTTGCATTTGTGGTGAATGGCAAAATTCCAACAGGGTAAACCTTGAAGTAGGACAAGAGGAAGAGGAAGAAACTTGCCTACAGTAGCCCTAGAGGTTTTTCTCTATCCTGTCATTGAAAAAGGGAAAGAATAAGAGATTGCTGAGGGCTATGAAAGAAAGCAGGTAACTTTGGAGAAGAAGGAATAAGGGAGAAAGTGAGATTGGTGGGAAAAAATATGGAGACTAGAAGCATCCATATGGTCTTGGAGAGCTGGTTCCAGAAGAAGAAGAGAGCTAAGGATCAGGTGGGAGGAATGGTGGGAGGGGGAAAGCTGTGTTCTGTGGGACTGGAAATGAGGAAGGTGTGACTAAGAGTCAAGGAAATCTTCACAGGAGAGAATTAGGACTGGTTTGTATAGAAATGAGACAGAGAGTCTAGATGGACAGAATGAAGCCTGAGGCCTTTGGTAAAATGAAAAAAAAAATCTCTGGGATGAAGGTCCTCAGCTGTGACCAAAAAGATCTAAGGATTCATCCCCTAGAAGCTTCAGTCTCTCAACCTTAAACCATTAAGGAGCCAAGACAAAAATGTTCCTGAAAGTTTGGTTTAAGGTTGTAAAATAAAAGAACTTTTTTTTCTTTTTCAAAGAAAACTTGCTCTTAAATAGTATGTTTTCTTTTAGCAGCCATTTCTTCAAAAGAAGAAATGGCTGCTATTCCTTCACCAGATACCTGAAATGTTTTAATTCCAGAAGGTGATGCTAAAGAGTTGATTTTCCTCCTCCTCCTCCTTCTCCTCCTCTGATCATATTATGGACAATTAAATTAGAGCCTGTGATAGCCCATCTCTCTCAAAAACAAATGTTAATATGTGGTAATAAAATACCAACTAAACACAAAGTGCACAGTTATACCCAATCACTCAAGATGAAGGGTTTTTCCATTTTTCCAACCCACTCTACAATCCCCACCAGCTTCATTACAGGAGAACTAATAACACTAATTCTACTATATATTTTTATTCTTTTTGCCATTGATGAAAAAAGCCCTAATATGGGAACTGTTCTAACCTCTATTAATATTGATTGTCCCCTTTCTATAACTTTTCCAACTCTATAATACCTTTCTTAAGGTGATGTGATCAAGCATGGCCTCATAATTTTTTATAAGGTATTATTATACTGATAGTTTATTTTTTAATCTACCCCCTACCTAATAATTCTGAACATGAAAGTTGCTTTTTCCTGAAGTATCTGACATTTTCATTGAGCTGTCCTCTGTGATTCTAATATATCTTTTCTAGTTGACCATTACCAGCTGAGATCCCATGAATTTATACTCATTATTGTATCGTAAGAAATGTATATTTATGTATCCAGTTAATAAACTTTTGGCCATACCAGCTGGAACAGAATCTTACAGTCCAATGACATCTGGACACTCCATAGGAGCTTCAGCAATTGTATCTAAATTATCTCTCTCAAAGAGAAGAAGGATTTTAGAAATTCCATTATCCTTTTTGATATAATCCACCACCTACATCTTTAATTTTATATAATGTTGTCTCTTTTATTAAACTCCTTCTGCAATATGGGACATTCACAAGCAAGAGATCAGCAGCACCATGCTGTGGTCTGAGAACTTCTCCATTAAGTGTTTGAGGCATGCCCAAAACCAGCTTCTATGATAAATGGGTCATTTCATACTTTCCAAGTCTTTTAAAAATTGTTTTATTACATTATAGAATTCAAATAATAACCAAATGCAGTGGAATTTATACAACAGGAACTGGAAGCTATTAACACTGTCATGATTATGTAAATTATGTAAAAACCTCTCAAAATAGAAAATGTATCTCAATGTTAAATATGATTTCAGAGATGTAAATGGACATCTTAAATTGTTACTTAAATTGGGTGATTAATGCTGAATATAATGTTGAAAAGTCCATTTAATTATTTTATAATGTAAAAGTTTACTGTTATTTATTGTATTGTAATTTCTTAATACTGAAAAGAAAAAGACAAATCAAACACACTTGGAAAAAGTAGATGAGTATTTAATTTCTAACTTCCCCATTCTCTCTACTCTGAAAGATCTGCATTGTTTTTAAACATTTAAGCCTCCTTAAAATCCTACTGTAAAGGTTATGTGATACTGTAAGTATTAAATATATGGCAATCATTCCTGTTTAAATATCTGTTGTAGATTCAGTATGTGTTATAGTTTTGCTTTTACTATGTACTCTATAAGCCTTTTTTTCCCAGTCAGATATTTTCAGCTTTGTAACTTTCGTCCAATGTTGGGCAAAGTTTATCTCTGCAGCCGTGACCATGTATTTCAATAAATTATGGGGTTATTGTTAATGTATTCTGGCATTATACTGTACCTAGTTTCAAAAAATTCAAATTTGATTTATAAAATTTCTAAAATTCTCTTAATGGTGCTATGCATCTTTTTAGTTTGTTTTTAATATATTCACCATATGTGGTAAAACATTTCTTTTGTTTCATGGCATTTACAACATTTATTTGCATCTTGGAAATAATTGATAGAGTTGTATGCCATCTGTAAAACTTTTTATATCCGGTTTTCCTTTAAGATGTTAATAAGCTTATAGATTTTTTTTCATAACTCTTCCCTTTGTTATATTGTGACTAACATTTTATATCCTTTTTCATACATTTTTAAATTTGTTTGGCCTCTATATCATATATAAGTATCTCTCTCTATGTGTATGTATGTGAATGTGTGTTTGTGTATATACTTAACAGATGATGTTGGTTTTGTATAAACATTTACAATTCTGTCATTTTTCTAAGTGTCTTTCTTTCATTATTGATCAGATTTTATGCTTTCAACAATTTGAAAGTATATTGTAGCTTTCATCGAGTAATTCTTTCTATGTCTATCAATGAAGTCTGGATGAATCATATCTGCATAATTATATTTTTCTTATTGTAATTATCTCCAACATGGAAAGTGTTTGAAATAGAAGCTATTTCTACTTTTTGTTTTTAAGTTGCTGCTTATGCTTCAACTTTATCAAACAAATTTATTTATTTAGTTTGGTATATATATTTTCACTTGCTTTCAAGGTTGCAATGCACTTTTAACAACTTTATTTGTGAAGGAAGACAATAGATTAATTTATGACATGAAAATTAAATCCAAAATCCATAACAGAAAATGGTACCCATAATTTTTTTTCATTCATTCATTCATTCATTCATTCATTCATTCATTCATTCATTCATTCATTCATTCAGTGAATGTGTGGTAGGTTGTGTGAAGCTTGTGTAAAGAAAAAGGCACTTAAATGTTTAAAGATAAGTTTGCTTTGAAAAAGCTATGGAAGAAACATGTTCCTCAATAGTTTTCTTCAAAGTGACAGTGGTCTAATTATTTTTAGATGTAAACAAAGAAATATGTTATCTCCCTTGACACCCAAAGCAGTAAAAGAGGAAGCAAAGAAAAAGAAAGAAATATGGCAGCTTCAGTTCAGTTTGCTTCAGAGTCCCTCTCAGTCTTCTTGCAAAGGACATGAACTATGAGAGAAAGCTGAAGCTTTCTGAAGAAAAAAATACTGAAAGGAGTTGCACTGCTATGTCAAAGTGTATCTCAGGCTAAGCAGCTCCATCATCAGCTATGGACAATTTCACATTTTATGTGTCATAGCCACACTTGATGGGGCTCCCAATCTGGTCTACTCCAGTGAAGGCGATAAGGAATTCATAAGAACATGCAACAGGTGGGCAACTCAATGTGTAAACTCACTGTATGTAAACAGTCTCCACAACTGAGCAGCAGTGATAAAGGTGGCAACATGTTACCACACATATCGGAGGCAGCTACTCAAAAGCCCAAAAGTCCACAGGAGGAAAAAATACTTGTTGGAAATAGGCAGCCTGAAGCCTCCTTTATCCCCCTGTGCCACCTGCTCCTCACACAGTAGAATTAAGGAGAAACTTCCTAACAATGAAAGAAATTAACCAGTGGAACAACTTGCCTTCAGAAGTTATGGGTTCTTCATCACTAGAGGTTTTTAAGAAGATACTGCATAGTCATTTGTCTGAAGTGGTATAGGTTCTGCTGCTTTAATAAGGGGTTCCCTTCCAAGATCCCTTCCAGCTCTATTTTAATTGATTGACCTATGCCACATCTGTTAACCTTGGAACCCACTCCAACATATTCATTGAAGTGGTTTAAGGTAAATTGTTTTCAGTGTACATATCAGCAGTGCTGCATGTGCATAGCCTTGCAGAAGATTGAAGGACTTCTGGGTTAAGTAGTTTTGAAGAACAATGCAAACATTCCTAGCTTGAAGCACTTCAGCATGGGGAAAATACAGAAGTCTTTACCTGTCGTTCTGGTCTGAAGTGCTTTGAAGCAACCCAATTTGACTTGTTGAAGCAAATCAGGTGGCTTCTTTGCTTCAGTGAGATGAATCAGGTTCAAACACCTTCATTGAAGCAAATATTGAGTCACTTTGGAAAGAGCTTCTAAGAAGATGGAGTATGCCCTTGATTCCATATAGAAGAAAAAGATAATAAAACAATTACCTTTCAATATCTTTTAGCTGTGAGCTAAAGAAACTTCTTGACACTCAACCCTGTACATAAGTATCACATGATGGACAATATATTAACATTTTCAATGTTTTACCTAACTAAAACTTAATTAATAGACTTGATTCTTTGCTAGAAACTCATGTAACTACAAATGGAAATGCTCTGAAGTACCTGCTATATTTGAGAAACACAGCTACTTCTTTTTATATTGTGAAAGCCATTTTAAAAATGGGGAAAACCCCCCCACCCTTTGTAATAGCAAATTCGGCCATTGTTCCCCAATAAAATAACAGTTAGATGTAATTATTTTGGTGGGAGGGAGAGGAAAAGAAAGTATATTGTAGAAAAATAAACATGTAATCCCTATAGCATATCGTATAGAGATTTTTTTTAGAGTTGAGCAGTGATCCTATAAATTAAGTTTTCAGCATATGCTGAAGCAATTACTGTGAGATGCGTGCTATCTACTATTTTCAATGCAATGGGCATCATGAAAAATGTTCCCTAAAAGGGAATAAGTGGTCTAAATAGTTTTTTTTTTAAATGTAACAATAACAAGAATCTGTAAACTATTTCTCTTTTTTAAAAATGTGAATGTTCAATTCTCCAGATGCTGAGAAATCCTTATGATCTGAACAAAGAGTATTCTGTATACGCTTTTCATTGGCACTTTTAATAGCAGCAAACACAGGATTCTTTTAAACTTTTTTTTCCCAGAGCTAGCATTGTATATTTGCTAAAAAGTTTTATTATGTTGCATATCTTCCTTTGAATATCTGGCCTTGGGTGGTTCATTTTTTTTAAGGGCTAGTATTTAATATTTATATTTAATTCAGCTAGAGTTTCTCTTGCACAGTAAGAGCTTCCTCCTGAATTAGATGAAGTAATTTGCTTCCCTAAGCTTTGGAGATGTTTGGAAATAGTTACTGTTTCATTAGAGGTGACTTAGAACAATTGTGTTCCATCTATCAAAGTGCAGCCTTGCAATAAGAACTGTCAGTCTAATGCACAAGCATCTTTCAGTAAACTTGACAGCCTTTTCATTAATCTTCCATCGGAACAAGAAAGAAAGAGATTGGGGTAGGCTCTTGTCACTTAATGTAAAGTCTCCTTCACTTAACTTTGATGAAGGGTGCAGAGAGAGAAAGAGAGAGAGAGGTGTTTTGCATTTGTGCATTCATTCAAGGCGAATCATGAACTTCCCAACACCAACAAGTTTCTGTTGTAATGATATGAACCCAGATAAGCATCAGACACCATCAGTCAAGCAAGAAATTCAATTTTATCTTTAGAGAACACTGAATAGCAGTGCTGCTTGTAGGCTTCTCCCAGACCAATATTAGAACCAGAAGGCAAGGCAAGGCAAAAACTTAAGGACACACATCTGAAGAGATGCTTTCATTCTGCACACTAGAGAATACTTTAGTAACAAAGAAAACCACACACTACTACACACTCTAGGATTCAAGTTCTTTTTAAAGCAATTCCTTGGGTAAACTCTATTTCTTTCTCTTTCCTTTGCATTATAGGGGACTCAGCCATTTGTTTCTGACGGGAGAAGTGGCTGGTACCTGTAATGGACCAGTCTATTATGAGGCTATCTGCTTTAGACCTTGCAAGCTCTTTCCTTCATAGGGTTTTGAGTGTATTCAAATAAGACTTTTACATTATTGGCAAGAAGACTATAGTGTGTTTTTTTCTCAGTTCCACTTGAGAGTTGTTTTCAACTATGTTAGTTTTGTATTTGATTTTTAGATGAGTGGATTAATACATTTAATACTGGCACAAGCACAATTTCAGAACATGTCTATTTCATGAACCGTATCAGATACTT
>JANHFL010009001.1:0-17111 GCA_032468155.1 Oxyrhabdium leporinum | reverse complement strand
CTCTTCTCTTCTCTTCTCTCCTCTCCTCTCCTCTCCTCTCCTCTCCTCTCCTCTCCTACTCTATTCTATTCTATTCTATTCTATTCTATTCTATTCTAAAGAAACGTGTGCTTCCCAGTGCATGCACAAGTACAAAATGAGGGCAGAAGAGAAACGGGCACAAAGAGGCAAACTATTATTAAATTAGCCAGAAGAAAATACAGATGCCTCCTGTAGCAACTTCTGGTTGGAAAGAATTGGAGAAGCCACACATTGTAGGTTTTCTCTCACTTGTTGACAATGTCATAACTGTCGACATATTTTTATATATATATATATATATATATATTTTGCAGCTGCTGATAATCACCGAATTGTTGTCGAGTGGCCAGCCATTGGAAGCAGCGCATCCATGGGAGTGATGTAGCTGCTCAGAGAAATGCCCGATTAAATGAATGAATGCTGTGTTTTCCTGCCTCTCTCTTCGCAGGTCGAAGCTGAAATTCACCTCTGGCAAAATGCTCAACGTGGCCGGAACACCAGAGAAGATTTTGTATTCTTTCAGGGACGGCATGAACGTAAGTCTGTCTTCAATCTGAGAAATGTTGAAGGGAGGCTTCCAAAATGGTTGGCAGAAAGAGACTTCTTCCCATTTTGCTCCAATCCTCCTCTTCTTCTAGGCCTCTGAAATCCTCTCCCTGGCAAGGATGGAATCCTTTATTCAGAACCAGGAGAAGTTGCTGGAGGCCACAACCAGTGAAGGTCCAGAGAGAGAGGGTGATGAAGAAACGCCCTCAGATTTGAACCCAAAGGCTGGGGAGGTGCTGCAGCAAGCAGCAGATGAAGACGCAGATTCTGGTATGTCCCCCTCCATCTCCAAAATTTACCTCCTTCTGCTCCTGTTTGCTTCGTATCCTGCTTTTCCGTAGGGTGTATAGATGTTCTCCAACCCAGGTTAGAAATTTCAAACGTCAGCTCCACCATTAACGTCCTGGTTGTTGTTAGAGGCAGAGGTTGAAGAAGGTTAGAAACTGCAGCCCTACGGACCCGAAAAATCTCAGCTGGGGAGCTAAACTGACCCCCCTCGGGGCAGCCATTTTGTCAAAGGGTACCACACATACTGACAGTTCCAGACGGGTCCATCAGCCCCATCTCATTGGGCTTAACTGAACTGGACAGCACTGACCTATACAGATTGATTGACAGCTGGTTTGCCTATTCTGTCACGAAATGTCCTCAATTACGAAGGCAATAAGAAAGAGTTTTTGAAATCGAAAGAGTCCTCCACTGTCAAATCGGGAATCGACCACGAGGTGGCAGCAGAATAGCATGAATTTGAAATAATTCCTTCTGAAAAGGACGGAGGATATTTTAAAGCAGCACCGAATTAAGGATCGGCTTGCAGTAATCTTATGAAAGGCTTTTTCAACCCACCAAATTCTTCTCGGGATGCAGTTCTGCAGTGCAAACAATTGCCTGCGATGCACAAATGCATTTTATGGGCTTGGGAAAGGTAAAGAGACACGAAAGCCGAGGTTGGCTCGACAGGTTGGGTAAGGATTAGCTTCGGACGTCATCTCCAGAGATGAGAACGCATCTCTTTATAGCAGGCCTGGAAATCGAAGCAGGCACTTCCTGATCTGAATGCCTGTGGCTTCTCACATTGCAGTGCGCCGCAGTTCTTAGATGGTTTTCCCACATCTAAGTAATGATTAAAGCCCCCAAGCTGCTCAACCCCTGAGATCAGCCAAGGTTCGCTACAGGTCATCCTCAAGTTGCAACTGATGGAGCCTGGCCATTCCAGTCGCAAGTTCCGATGATAGCTAAGCGAGACACTCATGCGATCGCCTCGCTTAATGACCTCTATCCCTGCTTTTCCCGATACGGTCATTAAGCAGTGACCGTGGCGGCTACAATACTAGCACAATCCGAAACAAAAGCAATGAATCTTAAGTTTGTGGGCTGAGTGAGGCCTACTGTGTAGATTCTCCGTAATGTTTCGTTTTTGTTCTGCAAATAACTGCTTGCTTATCCGTTTCTCCCTTGCTGACTGATTTGTTTTACTGCCTTTAAGAAGTACCACAGTAATCCTGTGGTAATCTCGTGGCGTAATCTGGAATAAGCCAAGAAGAGTTGGCACGCCTTTGCCTTTTAAGGAGGGATAAAAGCTATTTTTAGGCTTTTTTTAGATCCCGCCTTTATTATTTTTATAAATAACTCAAGGCGGTGAATAGGCCTAACACTCCTTCCTCCTTCTATCTTCCCCACAACAACCACCTTGTGAGATGGTTTGGGATGAGAAAGAGGGACTGGCTCAAAGTCACCCAGCCTGCTTTTGTGCCTAAAGTAGGACTAGAACTCACAGTCTCCTGGTTTCTAGCCTACTGTCAGGGGTCCATCAAGGTTCCACTCGTCCATTCAGCACTCGGACATGAATATATCCAAGTAAGAATTTATCTACCTCCCAGCCATCATCAAAGGTCACATTTCCCCAATCCTCTTTCGAGTCCAACTTCCTCTCTCCTCCTGGCACTCCTCTTCCAGGTGCTGGTCTGGATGTCCTTGACTCTCTTGAAAGGAATTTTGTTTTGTCTACTAACCCCTCTAAGTGTATGAGAATAAACCCCCTCCCTGGTTCCCATGTGCTATTATGTGACAGCCACAGAGGCCTAGCAATTATGGCTTCCAAGGCTGACACAGTGCTGGCTTCAAGAAACTGCCTGGACAAGTCCTTGCAGTTTTCTTGGCAAGATTTCAGAAGTTGGCAAGTTTGCCATTGTCTCCTTCTTAGGACTCAGAGAGTGACTGGCTTCAGGTCATCCAGCTGGCTTTGTGCCTAAGGCAGGATTAGAATATATGGGCTCCTGGTTTCTAGCCTGGTGCCTTAACTACTATACCATAATGGCTCTTTCAAATAGTTTTAGTAACCAAAATTGACCAAACAAGGAGGGTTAGAGGTTTTAGTGACCAAAATTGGACCAAACAAGGAGGGTTAGAGGTTTCATAGAACACAATCCAATGCTTTCAAAGAAAGAGCCTGCTTTATTTATGGAACTATTTACAAATAGTTGTAAATAGTTATTGGTGGAAATCTGACTTGTTGGCTGGAAAGCCATCAGCCCAGGTTTAAGACCCAAGTGCCACGTAACAGGGTGAATTCCTAGCAGTTTGAAAGCATGTACATGCAAGTAAATAAATAAGTACCACTTTGGTGGGAAGGTAACAGCACTGTGATGTCATGCTGGCCACATGACTGTAGAAATTTCTTCAGACAGCCTTGGCCTTGAAATGGAGATAAGCATCGCCCTCCACAGCCAGCTACGACTAGTGGAGTAAAATCTGCAGGGAATCCTTTACTTTTACCTTTTACTGTTCACAAAGCAAAAGCATTCTTTGGTGGTATTATGTCTTGAAGATTTGTAGAAGGATTAGTTTAAAAGGTGTTGAAAGCATGTTATTGACTTTATCTTTTTATAAGTATTATTTTAGCCTGAAATGTGTAATGGATAAACATGTTAAAGGTGGCCTTTTCCTTGAATGAAAAACTTTGATTACTATCCATCTCCATTCAATATATGCTATGCAATATCTGATAATATATAAATGTGTTTGCTTTGGTAGCATACAATTATTTTATTGATTTATTGTTCAGAAAATTAGCTAAAACACTGTATTGGTTTTCAAACTGATTTCATTAAAATGTTACTCTTGGGTGATATTTGAAGCATCTTGGCAGCCTCTTTCCCCCAATATAGTTCAGAGAATAATAGCATTTATTTATTTTGTTAACCAATGACAAGGATGAGTGATCTTTATAGCAAAAAATATTGAAATACTTATATTCAGAAATGTAGAGATATTTGAGACATTTATTTTTGCTGATATTTAAATGACTGGAATATTAGTCCATAAAGACATTAGCATCTCTAAGATATAAATGTAAACAACAACTTTTTTGAGCTGTCAGTCAAGCACCATTTGACAAGTATAAACTCTGTATACTCATCCTAAGAACCTTTGCCTATTAGCCCACCTATTAGCCAGAATGCCTACAGTCTCTCCATGTTGGTTTCATCTCATTCTTCTGCCTATGAGTGAATCAAACTTAAATCATCCTTAATTTTAATATAGCATTGTTATTCTGGCACTATACAAGGCCACCCATAAATTATATAAAATCTATCACACTTGGAAAGACGTCAGAAGACTGCAGTGACTTGATGCAGGCAAAAGAGGCAGGATAGCAATTAGCAGTGGGGATAGCAACTGCTATCATCTTGTACTGATTCAATGACAGTGTCAAGGTTCCAAGTTACCAACCAAGACCTTCGGCTTTCTCAAAGAACTGCTTTATTGAGTACATCATTTCGGCACTTTTGAAATGCAAAACCAATTCTGGTTATTTCCTCCACTTTCAGTATAGTTAAAGAATAGATAGCCCCCTCCCTGCTTGTCACAGGTTGCAATGTCCAATTAGGTATTCTGGTGTCTCCTTGGGTCTTCCAGTCTCTGGCCAGTACCTGTTGCGATGTGGTTCTTGGTTCCCACAAGATAGTAAGTTGTTGATGTCTGGTCTGACACTCCAGACCTCCCTCCTCCCCCAAAAGTGTGTCGAGCTGAGAAATGGCTGCAACAGGCCCAATCCATTTCAAAGTCGACAGATGGTTGGATAGCACTTCAACTCAGCAGTAGGGAAAGGTCCTAAATCACCTCTTGAAAGTTGCAGGTAGATCAATAGAAGTGTGAGGAGTAAAGTGAGAACAACAACATGTAGTTGAATTTGGAACCCATTTAAAAAAAAATACATAAAAGATACTGCTATCCAACTAACTTTTGATCGGCTGCTATGAAACTTGATCTTAGACTGTTAAGGAGCTTTAAGGCTCAGGTTGTGTCAGGCACAAGAAACCATAGCTGTGAGCTGATGAAAGTTACTTCTTCGTTGCTATATGCTGATTTACAAGAATCTAACCAGACTGAATGCATTCTCTTGGGAGAAGACAGATAAGGATTTTAAGGATTCTCGGAGTGGTAAGATCTGTATTGCTTTCTGCTGTGCAAGAACTCTAAGTTCCCCTCTCCCTCTCATCACCCCCCCCTCCTCTCTATCTGTAGATTCTACTGCAGGTTGCATCCTTCTATAAAGAAACAAATTAGAACAATTAAAAACCACTCAATAAAAAGCTAGAAGAACTTTACCTCTTAAAATTCCTAAGTGGTTTTTTTTTTTCAGTCTATACACTAATATTCAGAACATAGGAGATAAACAATATGAGCTTGAACTCTTAAAACAGGATAGCAAATATGATTTAATAGGTATAAAGCAGTCAAGGTGAGAAGAATTTCATGACTGACACAACTGAAGATATAACTTGTTCAGAAAAAAAATTGGAGGCTATAGAAAAGAATGTGTTCCACTAAGTTAAAAAATGCAAGTAGGTGAACCTGGTGGCGCTGTAAAGAGCACAGGAGTTAAAACAAATACAGGAACAAATAAATGATATTATTATTATTGCCCACCCAAACAAAATGTTTATTAGATCTGCAGATTAGACGAACATGTTACTTTACTTATTTATTGTCATGATTTATATGGCTGTCCATCTCACACTTAGTTGATCAGTTAATGAATATTGTATAAGACAAAAATAAAATGTAACGTAATTTTAGTAGATTAGAGGAATCGATTAATGGTTTATAAAATGTGGAATGTTTAACTTGGTAGCAGTAGTGAAAAACATCTCAGAACAGCTGGATACAGTAGCAAAATGAATATAATTTTAGGCTAGATGAACAAACCTGTAATTCTGAATCAAAATAAATTTCATTTTGTGTTGTATTTGGTCAGAACCCTTTTTGAGTATTGTTTAAAGTTCTATATTCCATATTTTAGAAAGAATTCAGACAAATGAGAACATGGTAATGAGAATATTCAAAAGACTCAAAATAAAGCCCTGTGAAGAATGATTTCAGAAAATGGAAATGTTCCTCCTTGAGGAGAGAAGGTCAAAGAGATAGACAGTGGTATTTCTAAAATATTTGAAAATACATCAGTCAAAAGAAAGTCAGGATCTGCTTTCTCTCACTCCAAACTATAGGACTGAAATAATGAATTTAAATTTCAGGAAGGAAGTTTCTGAAGGAAAGTCAGACAGTGGAACAAATTAGTCAGAGAGGGAACATTCCTTTTTCACAGGACGCATTCAAGAAAAAGGCTAATCAGCTTTCAGACAGGGCTGCTTTAATTTGCATAGAACACAGTGTCCTAAATGGCCTTTTCAATAGTATGATTGTCTTATTCCAGATTATATGAAATTTGTCTTTCTAGCATTTCCAACTCAACTGATAATTTTGGAAACCGAAATCATTTTTAGGAATTAAGAATCGCAATGGATATAGTAATAATATGCAGCTGAGGCATCCTAAAAATGCTTTCTGCTTTTTTTCTACAAATTCTCATTCAATTGGAGAAACAACAGTTGCGCTGACATTGCATTCAGAGGAAAAGTTGTATTGCTAAATGCTTCTGAGTAAAGTTGGTGTCCTTATTCATTATAAAGTAGGGGGAATGGGAGGGAGGAGATTTATTCAATTAAAGGATGGGTGGGTAAATATCCTGTTTGTTTTTTCATTGTACAGTAGTTCTTCTGGTGCAATCTCCCTGGTTTCCTCAACTTTAATTAAATCCTAACAGAAGGCATTCTAGGGAAAATTCAGAAAGATTTCTCAGATCAGGAATTGTAGGAAAGTATCAGGTTGTTGAGACTTCATAATAATAAAGATATAATAGGAAACAATGTCACCAGCCAAAGATTCTTCTCCACTTCTTGCAAAGAAGAAAGCTTGCTTTTTTTAAAAAATAGATGCAATATGCTTAGTTCATTCCAGCAATAGTAAAAGAGCAGCTGTGAGCATGAGCCTTGGTTGTTTATTTATTTGGCCAGGCACTGCCAGGAGAATCTTAAATGAAATGATCATTTTAATTCCTGGAAACAACACATGCTGTTCTATAGAAGACAATGTTATTCACCTAGATTGAATAAACTTTGGGAACAATTTTGAGCCCAAATTGCTCTGAGATATGCTAAGGCCTCATGGAAGAGATATGAATGTGAAAAACAAGTTTTAAAAATAAAAGATGTTTTCTTTAAAATGTTATATTGAGAACTATCACATATGTAATAAAAATTGGCATGAGCTTAAAAAGAATTGAAAGGTGTGTGCCCATACACTTTCTGGAGGGCTTAAATGACCTCTCTGCTAAAGAGTTTCACTTTATGAGCAAGAGTTGGCTGCTGATGGTTATCACTGCATGTTAACTATTTTAATTCCTCAAGGTGATCTGGCACCCTGCCTGATTTGTAACTCCAGGTTGCAGGTATTACTGAAAAGGAAGGTATTCAGACAGAATGGTTTAGGTTTCCAAGATGGCTGTGGCTATCATTGATCTTCAGTGTGTTCTAATCTAATGGTTGGTATTTAGGGCAGCTTTCTGCAAGCAAAGAAGCTTTTTGTATTTTTGCACAG
The DNA here is from genome assembly GCA_032468155.1 of Oxyrhabdium leporinum. Taxonomy (NCBI): domain Eukaryota; kingdom Metazoa; phylum Chordata; class Lepidosauria; order Squamata; family Cyclocoridae; genus Oxyrhabdium; species Oxyrhabdium leporinum. Next base: position 9,605 of record JANHFL010009001.1, on the reverse strand, counting down.
GTAATCCTTGACTTACAACAGTTCATTTAGTGACCATTCAAAGTTACAACGGCACTGAAAAAAAGTGTCTTATGACCATTTTTCACACTTATGACTGTTGCAGCATCACCATGGTCATGAGAGGCCAGGCGAGGCGAAGCGCCCCTTGACATGAGTGATGTTGAGTTGGCCATGCCCACCCAGTCACATAAGCATCCAGCCACACCTACCCAGCTGGTCCTGAGAACCAGTTATTAAATTATTTGAATCCCATCACTGGTATTATCCCATACCAGCCTCCCTTTAGAAACTAGGTTGCTTCCCTTAACTGTGACCTTCCAGAAGTCAGTGAAGAGTGGATTTATTTGGAAGGCTTTAGGGAATGATTATGCACCATCTGGACCTGGATTTATCCATTATTATTGTATATTTGTAATTGCCATTTTTGTAATTGCTTATGAGATTGTAGTCATTAGCCACTCAAACTCAATCTGGAGTCGGGCTGTGCCTAAATTGGTTAAATTGCATTAAGTTAAATTTGTTATATTTTCATATTTTATTATATGATTGATGGTTTATTGTAATTTATTTTGTTATTATTGAGGTTAAGGAGTATATTTTATGTTGGATATTTTATGTTGCTCTATGTGGTTGTAGACTGCTAACAGATTTGGTGGCATGCAAACTTAATAAATCAGAACAATTAGCTTCAACTTCATGTAAAACTATATATAATGTATGTAGTAAAGTCAACATATAGTGAAGTCAACAGTTAGAAGAACAAAAATCTGATCTCACATACTCTACCTGGCATAAAATAATTTGCACTTTCAAGTTTTGCTGTTTTCTTTTTGTTGCCTTGCAATCTCAATTCTGTCAATACTGCACCATCCTAGACTCAATTAAGTTACTCTCTATAATTTTTGCTTTCACTTTTGCTACATTTAAAAGCATTCTTTTAACCATCAGACACAAATGATAATTAAACAAGCTACATACTCAGCCTTAAGCAAATTATACTTGTACCTTACCTTTTCTACAATTATAGCATTGGCTCTCCAAGCTGCATTATTTTTCACAATGTTCCCAGCATTTATTACACTAACATTTATAATATTTACTTCAGTTCTACTCTTCAACTTACTAGTTTCATTCCTATGAGAATTTCTAAAATACTCTTTTCTGCATGCTCTCACTTCATTTTTACCCTAAATAATTTCACTGTTTTTATTTGTTTTAATCCTTTCATTCTGCTTCATACTCTTTGTTTATCCCTCTTAATATATTTCCAAATAATGTTTGTTTGTATAACATTTGGTCATTTTTTGCATCTTTTCATCTTAATCACTCTTTTCCTTATTTAAATTCTCTGTCTGTCTGTCTGTCCCTCTTTCCACAATCATTTTCATCACTTTTTCACCCAGCAATTATTATTATCTCCCTAGCAGGAAGAAGGTTAAATATAAAAACTTTTCAATAGGAAAGCAAGTCAGCTATTCTCCTGACAGAGGTGTGATTCAGCCGGTTCGGAAAGGTTCGGGCAACCAGTTGTTAAAATTCTGTCCAGTTAGGCGAAGTGGTTTAATCCTACCAATGACTGGCCCCGCCACCATCCATTTGGGGGGGGGCATTTTGGGGCACTTTTCAGCCCATTTGTCATCCCATTTTTCTGCCATTTTCTGGGCCATTTTCAGATGTTTTTTGGGTAAAAAACACCTGAAAAACACTGAAAATGGCTGAAAAACAGCCCCCAAAATGGCCGAAAAAGAAGGAAGGAAGGAAGGAAGGAAGGAAGGAAGGAAGGAAATGGGAATGAGGAGAAGGAAGGAGGGAAAGAAGAAAGAAAGAAAGAAAGAAAGAAAGAAAGAAAGAAAGAAAGAAAGAAAGAAAGAAAGAAAGAAAGAAAGAAAGAGGAGTGACTAGCTTTTACAAGCATCCTCTTTCATAATCGGAGGGCTTCACTCCTACCCACAGCCCCATCGGGCATTTGCCCACTCCCAAAAACTTCTGCCTGGGACTTGCCCCTTGTGGTCAGACCCCTTCTGCCTTTGGGCTCCTAAACCAGCCCTCTTCCTGAGGTGCCCACCCAGAGAAATGAGCAAGCAACCCGCTGGAAATGGGCAGCCAATCAACTGAAACAAACAAACAATCCTCACTCAGTGGAAAGAACTGCGTCATCGTCAGAGGCCATGTGGCTGCTGGCATACGGACTTCAACTGAGGAGGAGGGCAGGGCCATTGGTGACTATTGACGATGGCTTCGGAGTCCAGCTTGCCGCTTTCCCAGAAACCTCTTGGCCTCCCCAGAAGAGAAGATGGGGCCATAGTGAATTCTGGTCTGCTCTGGAAGAGCTGATCTTCCTCCCAATTCAGGGGATCAGTACCATCTCTGGCACTGCCCGGTCCGGAGTCTGCCGTGGCTAGCCAAGGGGTAACCCTGAGGGGGGGGGCTGGCCCGGCGTGACATTTTGCCTTTCTGGGGGGTATCAAGGCCTCTCACTTGCAGGGGGCTTGCAATACCCAGCCTTGAGCCCCAAATCAGTCCCAGCTGCCCTCCCCTTGTGCCCTCTTCCTTCCCTTCACACCCAGGCAAGAAAGAGCCATGGGGAGCCGGCTACAAAAGTTGGGGTTCTGCGAGCTTTGGGGCAGAGAGGGTGGTGCGCAGCCCTTCCTTCTCCTTCCTCTCTTTGGTGTGAAACCGGAGACAATTGCCGCTGCGGTTGGAGAGGAGGTCTCTAAAAATACGCTCTGCTCCCACCCCGCCTATCCCCACCCCCGGTCGCCTGGGATAGAATTCCCATGGGTGAGATGATCCAGTGGGTTGCTGACGTCAGATAGGGTGCCCGGTTCCCAGCGAAGTGCCAGCCACTGGATGAGGGTGGGTGGAACGTGGACCTTCAGGCTATGGGTTGAGGGGCCCCACTGAGATCTGATTAGGATGGAAGTCGGTATTTGGCATCTGGGGCTGGTTTCCATCCATCTTTGAAAGCCTGGGGCAGCGTTCCTCAAGACTGCCACTTTCAGCGATGTGGACTTCAATTCCCAGAATTCCCCAGCCAGCTTTGAAGTCCACATCGCTTAAAGTGGTCAAGCGGGGGGAGGGGTTGTGCCAGAGAGGAATTGCATCATATGGTCTTTTTGAGGGTGAGTGTCCCTCTTCACCTGCAGCCCAATTGCTCAACGGGCTGACAGGTTTCCGTCTAGTGTGTCTCTCCGCGCCCCCCTCCTGCTGAAGGGCTAGATTTCAGTCTTCTCAGCAGTCCACTTTGGTTGTGCAGACGAGGCGTCTCCTCTGCCAGGAAGGCGTTCCCGCGGCTGGACGCCAGACTGAGCCAGTCCAAAGCCTGAGAGCAGGAAGACACGGAGGCACCGCTGTCTCTGAGCATGAGCTGAGCGCCTACCTTGTTTGGAGAGAGTCTGAACGCAGGCATCTCTCTGCCAGGCCGAGCACAGCAAAGGAGGCAACTTGCCTGGGGCAGGTGGTGGATGTTATCGGTGCCATCCGCATGAGCTGGGGATGATGGGCTGTATTGGGCTCCAAGGGTGGAAATTGCGCAGCTGTCTGCCCTCTGAACCGGGCAGATCTGCAGACCCTTGTACGGGGGCAACTCGCAAACACTTCCTTGGAAAGATCAAATGCTCAAGATCAAAAGATCAAGATTAATCCAATCAGCCAAGATCCCTCCGTGTTGAGCCACTCATCCACACTCCCTGCCTGCAGATCTTGCGGGAAGAAGAAATGCTGCAGCTTTTCTCAGCCCCCCCATTTCAGGGTGGGTAGGATCTGCCTCAAATGTATTGCAGGCCCTGCCTCCCCCAAGCCCCCCAGTCCGGAGGAAGGGGTAGCTCTTTGCACCTGGTCAGGCCGTAGGGCCAGAGGCAGACATGGATGGAGAGGGGGAGGGGGGGAGGGAGTGTGAGATCAAATTCCCATAAATTCTCCCAAAGGGGCAGGTGCCGCAGGATAGAGGCTTTCCCCTAGAGAAAGGGGGCTGGGAATGAGGAATCTGATCCCACTCTGGCTGGGGGGGGGGGCGCTGAGGCAGGCCCAGTTTGCAGGAGGCATCCTGACCCTGTTGGAGGGAGCTTGCTTCTAACTGTGGCCACAGAGAAATTCCCCATGGAGATTAAATTCACGCCCCCCCATTTTTCCAGGAGGTGTAGGGGAAAAGACTCCTCTGAACTTGTGCAGAAGGCTGCAAAACCAGTCCGGGTCTCTGCCTGCGGCTGGCAGGGACTGTGGGTGTCCCATACTACAAACCCCATTGCCAGAGCGAGGGCAGTGCATGATGGGCTCCGGCCCTTGTACTTCTTACCTAAGCTGAATGCCTGGCAGAGGGGGCCCCACATTCCCTCCCAGCAGCGCCAGGGTTTCAATTACCGCACTGAGATGAGGAAGGGGCCCAATTTGGGCAGCTGCTGGAGGTCCTGCACCTGCTGGGCTGGGCGCTGGGCGTCATGGGGATGGGGATGGAGCAAGAGGTATCTGGAGCAGCTGAAGGGGGGGGGGGAGCAAATGGTCCTTGGGAAGCAAAGCTTTCCCTGCAAATCAGAAAGTCAAGTTGCTTTTTTCACTTAATTCTGCTCCATCTGTGGGATGGGGGGGGCTTACAATCAGAGGAGTCGGCTTCCTCGTTCTCAGTTGGAGCCCCTTGCCAAAGGAGGCAGAAGCCAGGCCCTTTCTGCACCAGCTGGCATCCCTCCTGCCACGGGACCTGCGTAGAAGGCCCCCCGAGGCCCCCCTGGAAGAGGGTCAGGCCTGGCAGGGCCCCCACTAGCCTCAGAGCTTGGGGGATTCTGCCTCTGAGCGCCAGTTCTTGGAGGGGGGCAACTGTTGAGTGCAGAGATCAGTCAGGCGCCCTTCATGCTCTCATCTCATCGAACCACCAAGAGAGCAAAATCCTCCAGCAAAGAAATGGGGGTTTTTTGAGCTGACTTTCTCTTTGCTCTGCATCCCCCTGCCCAGGCTCACCCCAACTCCCCACCACCACACACACGGAGGTCCTGGGCAGAACCTCTGGAAGCCTTGGAAGGTCTAGACTCCTGACCGGTCCCCCTTCCTCTCCCACAGATGATGGGTCTCTTTTCTCTGCCCCCCTCTTTCTCTAGGGTGCTTTTAGCATGGTTCAGGTCCCTCATAGCAGCCCCAGCCTTGCTCTCCGCACCCCATTTGTTTCCTTTCAAGGCAGCATCGAGGCCTCTAAAGGGGAGCAAACTGATTTTGCAAAGGTTCATCTCTTTCTGCATGGATGCTCACTCAGGGACTGTGTGGCACCAGCTCAGGTGGGGGAAGAGCACTCTTCGCACCCTCAGGGCCAGTCCTACCAACCTCAGCCATTCCTGGCCAGGTCCTAGCAGGGGGGAAGGGAGGCTCTAGGGCCAGGCAGGAGCCCGCAGCTGTCCCATGCCTTTTCCAGGGCCCAGAGTGAAGACTCTCACCCAATTTCAAGTTGAGCTGAGGGTGCTATGTCCAATCACAGCTGGGCTGCTGGCCGGGGCCCAGCCAATGGGGACGAGGGCCAGGGTTTATATGCTGAAGCCCCCAGCCCGCTCTCTTGGGTCACCTATTGCGCAGGAGTGAGACGAGGCAGCCCCTGGGACACTGCAGGCTTCGCTTCTCCTGGTCAGGTAACTCCCCTCCCTGGTCTGGATTTGCAGTGGAAATAAGAGAAGAAAATTGCACACATCTACACTTTTTTTTTGCATTCTCCTTTTAAGCTACCCTCCAAAATATATTTACTATGGCTGAAAAAGAGTCCTCCTTTTCTAGCTCCAGGAAATTCTGAATATCATAGTTCTTTGAAGAAGACCAGGCTCTAAGAGAACCTTAAACACTCTCCAAACAAGTTGGAATGTTTGGTCGCTGAGGTTGATGTAATGCAAATATATTGTAAATTTGGCACCACATGTCAACTCCTTCCTTAAGCATGGGGCAATGTATCACAGCAATATTATGTGTTCTTCCTTTATCTCCATTGTATCATCACTACCACTGAGTTGGGTGAAAGATATGACATCATGTTATGTGCAACAAAGACCATTGTATTAAAACAAGCTATTTTTAAAATTAACACACTTCTTAAGTGTGTAATGTGCTTTAGGCTAGGAATCATGTAAGAAGGTGGCTTGTTAAGATAGTACTTACTATTTTCAGTTTTCATAAATATTTCTGTTCTTGTTTATTTAAAATATTGATGTAGCACCTTTTAAGGACCATATAGTCATTGTGCTAAAAATTTGCCCTTTTCTAGGTAAAGTAAACATATACAATTAATGTGCACTACTGAACAAGGCCATCTATTAATAATAAAACAAAAAAATAAAATAAGAGTATATAGTATACTATAGTAACCAATATTACATTTATTAACAAATATGAATGGAGACGTTAGCTGTTCTGGGAATTAGTGCCTTCCCTTGGTGAAACAAAAGGTTTTGAAGGGGATGTAATGAAATCATATCTTGTTACATTTTCTAGGAGAGAATGTGTAATTCTGCTAGAAACATAGCTGTTACGATTAGAATAGCATTAGATGAAGGCTTGCCGTCACCAGCAATAAACTGCAGATAAAAACAAAGGGGGTAAGAAAACGAAATGGAAAAGAGAAACCAAGGAAGGGGAAATCACTAAAATAAAATTTTTAAAAAAACCTGGAAGAAAGAATATACATAAACTACTTGTTTTTGTCTCTCTAGTTGCTATGATCTGCAGAAAGGAAATAGACTGTATAAAATCACATCTCAGGAACACCAGCATAAATTCCCTTTTGCTTTGACAAGTACGTAATTTTGTGCAGTGATGCTCTTCACGTCTGGAGAGTTATGAGGCAATTTCATTCCCATCTGACAAATTTACAAAGAAACATTAGAAAGAAGGGATTAGAAAAGCGAGAAATCTTTATAGACTTTTTCCTCGGGCGATATTTTCTTTTGGCTCTTCCTGGAGGTACGTGTAACAAGCAGCTCTATGTAGTTCAAATGGCACAACACCTAACATTGAACAGCTAAGCACAACAGGAAAAGTGCTTTCATTCCACTAATTGTATTAATGGGGACAGGTAAACCAGCCTCATCCCTGTGTGCATTCAGGGTGGATTGTCTTCTCTGGTGCGGCCCTTGCCTGATGGAACACATCCCTCCTGAAATCCAGATGTCCCCAAATCTGGTAGGTTTGAAGTCAGATCTAACTTTTGCCAGAAACATTGAGGCCAGGCTGTTAACCAAGCCAGCGTAGATGGAATCATGGTTGTGAGAAAGTTTATAAGAGCCTCAGTTTCATTGTAATGTTTTTTTTAAGGTATTGTTATAGCAATAGCACTTAGACTTATATACCGCTTCACGGTGCTTTACAGCCCTCTCTAAGCGGTTTACAGAATCAGCCTATTGCCTACAACCTGGCTCCTCATTTTATCAGCCTCGGAAGGATGGAAGGTTAAATCAACCTTGAGCTTGGTGAGATTTGAATGGCCAAATTGCAGGCAGCCGGTAGTCAGTGCTGCATTCTAACCACTGCGCCACCACAGCTCTTATGTTATATTTCTATTGGGAGCTCAGAAGCGTCACTAGGTGAGATGAGTGGCTATTAAGTTCTCACTTAATGACTGGTCACTTAGCCACTGTTTAAAATTACAATGGAATCTAAGTTCTGACATCTGCCCCCTCCCTGTGGTCTGAGGTGCTTGGCAAATGGCCTGCATTTATGGCTGCTCGCAGCCTCCCAGTCACAAGACTGCAATCTGTGACAGTTTTTGTCACAAATTGGTATTTACTTTGTATAAATTGATTGAACAAATAAATAAATAAGATCATTAATACTTGATTTTCCATAGCTCTGATATCTCAGTGGCACTGGGGTGGGTTGTTCGGCTGTCACTTGTTGAGAGAGGCTAACAACAAATAATTTATAGCATCTTTTTATGGAGGGAGGCATGGTGGCTCAGCAGTTAAGACTTTGGGCTTGTTAGATAGAAAGTCAGCAGCCCAGGTTTGAGACCCGCATCACATTATGGGGTGAGCTCCCATCCTCACCCCCGGCTCCTGTCAATCTAGCAGTTCAAAATGCAAAATGCAAGTAGATAAGTAGGAATCACTACAGTGAGAAGGTAACAGCGCTCCATGACATCATGCTGGCCACATCACTGTGAAAGTTTCTTTGGATAGTGCTCGCTCAGTGTCCTTGAAATTAAGATGAGCACCACTCCTTATATTCGGCAATGACTAATGGAGTAAAATCCTCAGGAACCCCTACCCTTTTATAGAGGCACGTGGGTGCCTATTTTTTATTCTTCAATGGGCATATGTAATTGTCAGGCAGGACATCGTGGTTTCCTGCTATTGAGGAATAAGAGAATAACAGAGTTGGAAGGGACCCTGGAGGTCTTCTAGTCCAACCCCCTGCTCAACAGGGAACCCTATATCATTTCAAACAAATGGTTGTCTAATCTCTTCATAAAAGAGAGGGATATAATCTATTTGTTTGTTATAAACTATTGACATTATCTGGGACTCACCCTACAACTTCTGCAGGTTTGGCAATGCAAAGAGAAAATGCTCTGGAGACAATGAGAAATGAGGTTTATTGCTGGATCCTGAGATTCCCACATCTAAAGAACAAACCAAATTCAAAGTTGCATCCTGTTTTCTTCAGTGGAACAGCCAGCATTGATGGATTAGATTTTCCCTTCCCCTGCAGGGAAAGGACAAAATTTAATTACATAGGCAGACATCTGCTGGCATGAAGTTAGATGAGGCCCTCCATATGCACAGAGTCTTACTTACTGGGCCCGAGTGAACATCATTTGTTTGTGTGAACTTTCCTGCAGGTTTTCTTTGCACTAAAGGCCACAGCAAGAAAAAGACATTTCTCTTTTCTCTCAAAGTATTTTAAAGCAAACTACATGATGGTGCTTCAGGAGATCAAAAGTTTACTATTTTTTTGGCATACAGGTGAAATATAACACAATACAGATGTTTTCACACACCAAACACAAATTAACATCTTTTGTAAATCCAATCTAATTCTGTGCAACAGAAAAAAATATTGTGGCCACAGTTTGAAACTCCAAAGTGCCAATTGCAATTTCTATACAATGACAAGAAAAAGTAGAAGTTATTTATTATTCTCTTTTTAAAGACCCATGTGGGACTACTGGCAGCCGTGCTTGTGACCCAAGTCTTTATTTTAAAAAAGTAAAGCATTATAAATTGAAGCTTATACAGACAGGCAATCTGCATTATATTTTTGTCTCTTCTACACCCATTTGTCCCACATGTAGTGTCCTACTTTCTTAATAAACCTATTACTTATTACCTCCTCCATATTTTCTTGAAATGGCCAAATCCAGTGAAAGATAGATGCAGATGGATGACAAATTTTCCCAGCACGAAAAGCAAGTGAATTAAATGTCCATGTTGGAAAGCCATTGTCATGGATTTTGCAGAAGGAAGTTGACTAAAGATGAACCCAGATCACCTGGAAAACATAAAAGCACTAGATCTTCAACTTCTAGAGGAAAGATGTTTTAAAGAGCCTAGGTGGCGCAGTGGTTAAAGTGTTGAACTGCAGGCCACTTCTGCTGATTCAATCTAGCAGTTCAAATCCCACTAGGCTCAAGGTTGACTCAGCCT
>JANHFL010008995.1:0-10479 GCA_032468155.1 Oxyrhabdium leporinum | reverse complement strand
TCTGAGACGCAAAACAAATTCCTCAGGCTCAAATCTTTCAGCAGTGTGTATGTAATTTTATTATTTATTATATCTGTATTTTGGACAAGAGTCCTAAATTTAAAAAAAGAGTTGAAATTCAGCCCCAGAAAGGAAATCAAACCAAAACAGATCTCTGAAACAAATTTAACCCTTATCTTGAAGCGTTTGCAGATCATGTAATATTATTGAGTTACTAATTTAGCAGTCTGTTATTTGATGGAATGTATAAAAACACTTGAATTTTAGAAAAGAAAAAAAAACAGAAGAAATGGAAATTTTACTTATCAGGAGGAATCTGCAGAGATGAGAAAGTGCTCCAATATAATTCTTCAGCAGACAATAAGTGACTGTCTGAACATTATTCATCCTCTTTAGATTTATGCACTCTCACTCTTGCTAAGCAACTGTTAAGCCCTAAGAAATTATGCCACTTCTCCCTTTGTTTCAAGATGTTAGTGATAGACCATGCAAGCTGCTGTCTCAATTATGAGATACTTCCTTTTTCGTAAGCCTTCCTCCCGAGCACTAGTTTGTCAGCTAGTCTTAAGACTTATGTACAGTCTGGTATCAAATGCTGGCTTGAATATTTTTGGACTAGACCTATGAAAACACTTTTAGACAGTTTATTAGACATTCTCCAACCAACACTGCCCAAATTTGTTGTCAGACTTCAGAACTGTAGCCTTAAAGAGCACTAAGTTGTAGAAGTGCTGAGCATAAATATCCAGAAACCACAGTATGTTTTAGGTTGAGACCTGCACTAATCCTTTGAATGCCATTCCAGTGGCTATGCACAAAAGCTAAAAATAAAAATAAATTTGAGATTACATTACATTTTATTCATTAAATTGAAATGAAATCAGAATTAGAGTTCATATAATTTCCATATAGTCATAAATTACAATTTATCAGCAATTGTTGGAGAAGTTCTGGAGGACACTCCTTAGACTTTTTGGGGTATCATGTATTTCCTAAGGCTGGATTAATTGCCTTTAGCTAATTCTGTAATCTCAGTGGACTCAGTGCAGCTTACTTTCTGAGTAAAAGTGTCCTATAAGAAAAACTAATTCATACAAATCAGGAGTTGCAAATCTGAGGACAGGGTTATTGTGGCTTCTGGGTGTCGTAGGATATCTGAAAAGCTGTATATTTTTTTTTTTAAATCCAGTTTTAATCCAAAACTGGATAATATAATTATCTCCCTGTTGCCCTTTTACAGTTTCCTCATCTCCCACTACCTGAGCAAGACATAATCTATTTTCACCACCAGCCAGACACAATCCTAAAATCAACCCCTTTAATTTTATTTTTTCTAATTACCTGGTCAGGGAGCAAGGAAAGAGTACAACCAATGCCTTTATAAGGAGAAAAGAACCGACCTATGGTAGCTTCCTTCCATCTATTTGTCTTCTGTAGACACAGTGCCAACAATCTGGATTGATTGTTGAAAGATGGAATGCATCCTGACACCTTGAGAATCTTTCGAAATCTTCCTGGATAGAAAGAAATAAGAAATGGGTGAATGTATACTGTAAGGGAAAGCTTTCAAGGTACAGATGGATGTTTCATAACTCAATACTGAAGTTACGGGAATCAAATCTGAGAAAGCAGAAGTTGAATTTGGAAAAGACAGAATTATTGCTGATTTTGGGGGCTGGACTTCTGGATCCAGGAAATATGCCTATTCTTAGATGGAATCACACAATAAATTCACAATCTGGGTGTCATCTCATAGGCATTGAAAATGGAAATCATATATTATCTATGGCAGAGCTAGCTTATAATCAGCTTTGGCTGGAAAATTGGTTGTGCCTCTCCTTGGAGGACCAATCCCTCTAGATGTAAACACTATAAATCTCAGGCTTAGACTTCTGGAAAATGTTCTTTATGAGGCAACCCTTGAAGACAATTCAGAAATTGTAATTAGTTTAGAAAATGATAAGGTGAGTGTAAACAACACTTCTCAGGTATGCCACTTTAGTCCCATGTTAAAACAACCATTCTGGTTCCTGATTACTTTCTGAACCCAATTCGAGATACTTAAAACAGTGAACAAAAATGTATATATCTTAGACCCAAGTTATGTGCAAAACCTCTATGATCACATATTCTGCCCACATATTCAGTGAGGCACTCTTTGCACTGTATTTCATAACTGTACCAACTGTTTTTTACCATGATAGGTCAAAGTGGAATAAATGCATAATGTTTTTCTAAAATAAAATAAAAATTTAGCCAAATACTTAACTTAGATCACAAAGGATTCACAGAGCTACAGAGAAAGAAAGAGGAGAAGCAGCCATGGCTACCTTCCAGGAACTAAGAAGCATTTTGGAATGCCTGTATCTTTGTGGCTGCAAAAATAAAAGTTGAACCCTCTCCAACCAATGCAGAGCAGTCTCAGAACTGTGAATTATAGGGGAAATGCACAGGTATCACTACTTTACTATTTATACAAATGGAAAATCAGAAAACTTTTCTATCCACATTCTGAACCTGACTAGCAGAGACTATGAAATTGTTCAGACTGAGGTCTCTGATAAAATCTAGTTGTGAAATTGAATAGAAAACAGGAAATCAAGGGAACAAACAACACTGTCTGTAGGTTTACCTGTAAACTATGTTGCAACCTGTCCTATTCTAGAAACACTTTTGAAAAACATTAAAATAAACTAAAAGCATCACAGTGTGTCAAAAGAGTAGCTTAGCATTTTGCTGAGAGGATGCAGTGAGGAAATATAAGATGCCTTATGTCTGGGCTTCTCCAAGTATGGAGTTGTTTTGAAATGTCAGAAGAGGAAAGGATGGGAAAAGGAGTGAAGGGTCTGTTTCTAAATAGAGATGAAGAGGACCCCAATGATTAAATCAACTAAGCCTTGCCTACTACATGATTCTAAGGTAAGGAAGAGGTTTCACAAAAAAAGCAATAAATTCCATAAAATACGGATTATATACACAGAATTTTTGATACAGTAAAAGTATACAAAAAAAAAGAAAGAAAAATCTGAAATGAAATGAAAAATGAAAACATGATTATGCTTTCTGCCCTTCTTTCTATCAACAACCATTTATTGTCCCCTCATCTTCTTTGCCTTTTTTAATCCCCAAATGCTGAAATCATCAATTCAGCCTTTTTTTCTTTAAAAAAAAATGTCAGGGTAATGGTAATTTAACAGCTGACCAGCTGCTGTAAGGTTGTAATGCTATAATACTGTAAAGTTATAATGCTGATGTAACAGTAGCAATGAGTCAGCAGGGTTATTGGACTGCTACCACTTTAAGACGCTGCAATATAAAACAGACCTTGTGGGGGCATGTCTCTCTCTTCTCTCTCAGTGTGTATGCTTCCGTGGCTGTAGACTGTTATTGCTTGCTCCTGTACATCAAGGCCTGTATGAAAGTACTTGTATGTATATATGCTTTTTAGGATAAAAACCACTAGTTGTAAATACAAACCTGTGTGCTGTATTTGCTCCTGGGTTATCTCAATTAGTCACACTGTGTGCACTCTGACAAAAAAAATCTGTATAAGATTTCCAGTCTTTCAAAAACAGTTTTTCTCATTTTTTTCTTTGAGCAAAAAAGCAACAGATTCTGTAGAATATAGATAATTACTTGCAATTTCACTTACAGCGGAAAATCTATGGGGTTTGTGCTTAGAGTTTTCATTCCAAACCTTCTTTGAATACCCACTACTCATAGTTTGATCTAGCCAAAAATGAGATTATTGAAACCGTCATTCATTAATGTCATTTTTTTTCACAACAAAGATTCTAAAGATATATAAAACTACCATTGGGGATCCTGTCAATATCTTCTCTGCAGTGAGAGATCAGATTTGTGAAATGTATGTTTGAAGGTGGACAGAAGCCAGATAGATGTATAAACCCTTCATATCTCAGAATATATTGCCAAGTGAACTACTTTGCACATCCTTTTTCCCCCTAGTTATTCCTTTCATTTGTATTTACCAGCAGAAATTCTTTTCTTGACTACTTTCTTACGAGAAGCTGTTATTGTGATATTATTTCATTCTTGTTTTGAGTCAAGATGGCAAATCTGTGTCCATTAGTTCATTTGAGTAAGGATTTCTGTACAAAGAATCCAGAAGGGCATTGCTGGCAGAGAATGGCATATATCATACAGAAAAACACCTCTAATATTGTATGTGTATTTGAAGGAGACTGCACTGGTGCTGCTGGTATATATGCAGGGCCAAAACAGACCATATTAGAATCATTTTATGTTGCATTGAAAGATAAGTACATTTGGATTTAAAAAAAAAAAGCAGGTTACCATTTGTGGAAGAAAAGTTCCTTTATCAGAAATGTCAATAGTAAAAATGATTTCTCAAAATTAGCCATGGAGTCTTATTTATGGCTAGACTACAGGAAGTACCTGGAGAAGGATTTTCTAATTATTTCCTCTCAAAGTGATTCTTCATTTAGAGCAAGATATGATAATGCATTTTTCTGCCCAATGGGCGTAAGAAAAAGGAAAGTCTGCAGAATACACTCACTGCTCTTTATCATCATATGAATTGTGTAGTCCCAGCCTATGTTTATATGCTAATTGCCTAAGCACAATAATACCCTTTCAGAAACAATGAGCAGACATAGCCTGCCCAAGGTTTCAAACTGCATTTTGAATGGGGTGTTTTAAAGTCATTTTAAGATAATCTGTGCATGCCACCTGTATGCTTCTTAGAGAATGCATTAGCAGAACTAAATTAAATAAGGTTAAAAAACAGATCATTCAGCTCGCATAAAGACAGAAATACAGCTACTGAGAGTTGCAAATTTGATGAGATAAGAACTGAGGGAGATGGAAAGAATATTTTTATCAATTTCCCTCTTCCTTCAGTTCAAAATTGCCTTCCTTGGGCAAAACGGAATACCCAAATCAGGAGGGGATAGATTTGGGACAAGAAAAAAAATACCTTCCAGAGAAATTGTTCAGGATTAACAGCAAAAGAGGAGAAATGATAGATGGCCACAAGGGAAGACAGAACGGCTTCCTGGGGTTTGGTAGATATGCTGGCCAGAGGCAGGAGTAGGATCTGGGCATGGTGGCATCAACCAGGCCAGGAGAGCTCAGAAGGGTATGGAGAAACATCTGACAGCAATGGTTATGGCAAAAGAACAGTAGCATGCAACACAGAACAGATGATTCAGCAAGGAGAGTCACCAATACAGCTTTCACTAACAAGCAGTGACCAAAATGATCTTTATATTGCCAATCTAAATCAGAAAACAATGACATTTGTTGGAGGCAGCTGAGGAGTACAATGGATGCTCCCAGCTTGGAGTACTGAAGTACTATACTGGAGCATGAGATTTGGGAAGCAGAGTGGACCAAAAACTATGATGACAACACAACTGATCAGAAATGCTATATTGATGCAATGATGTCTATTAACTGAGTTTGGATTTTGGTTTTTGTTTTGCTGCAGGACAAGTGGTACCAAACCAATCTTTAGAGCGAATTGCTACTTTTGCAGTGTGAGCCTCCTTATTGTTTAGAGTGCCTTGCAAGGTTGATATTAGAGCCCGATTTTTTTTCATTATGCTATTCCCTGCTCTACTGAGGGGGAATTGGATAGAATGAATGCTGAGTAGAATGGCATGCAATCATCTGGTATTAGTCACTTCTTCCTTTAAGACTGAAGATGACCAATCCATCTGACTCTGTGTGAGCATCCAATATTAACATTTGGTTATGGCCCTTCGTCAATCTGTCCTCTGTTCTGAACTACAATAAAGGATGGAAATCATTTCAGAACTTGGGTTGATATCAGAATGAATGAATGAGTTTACCAACTCTCTAAACATAATTATATTGGCCATTCTGGAAGCTCAAGTTTCTCAATGGGTCTGAATAAAAGGAAAATTGACAATGGCAATCACTCTGAATTGAACCATTTAGAAATTTTAGATAATGCCCATATATATATATAAACAAAACTAACATACATACACCATTCTTAAAGGATGGGATGTTCTATTATTTGAAAACTCTGAGCCATGAAATTAAACAGTCTCAATTTCTCTTGTGGTCTGCCTCTTCTCCTTACAACTTGAAGAGTTGGAGAGAGCAGTAAAATGACATGAAAAAGTCATTGCATGTCCATGTATCGTGGAGAAGAATAAGATCAAATTGTGGGGTAAACTTTAGCACAGCAGGGTCTTTCATTTTTGACAACTATCCAATGTATTCCAGGAAATTATGGCCATTTTCAAGAAGCAGGCAGGCAGGCAGGCAGAAACCATTGCTTTGGTCTGAATCAGGTTAACCCAAGTATGGAAAAACAAAGGAAGGATAGATAGTAGATGCTGGAAAGTCAGAGAGATGGTGAGGAAGAAAACTCACCAGTTTGCCCTCTGGTGACGGGAACATGGCATTCTCAAAACTCCAAAGGTGTCCATTGATCTAAAAATTTGTCTATATTGTAGAATAACAATTCCACAGTCATTAAATAGAAGCAGCAACAAGTAAAGAGAAAAGTTTAATCAGCAACAATGAACGTAGGCCGACTTACACAACTATATAACTCTAGATAACCACTAGATGGCAGTAAAGAGATGCCAAAAATTCACTTTTAACTAACTTCTCTGGGCCATCCATATTTTTATGCTCCAGATCTGGTAGCTGTAGGGCAGTGATGGCTAAGCTTTTCGGCACCAAGTGCCGAAAGAGCAAGCGTGCACACAAACCCCCAAAATGCAATGTGTGCGCATCCCCTGCACATGCAACACGTCCCCCATGCATACGCCACATCCCTCACATGCCCCGAGTACCCCATGCATGTATGGCAGAGGCCCTAAGACCAGCTGGCTGGCGGGAGGCGCATGCCCGCAGAGAGGGCTCTGTGTGCCACCTTTGGCACATGTGCCATAGGTTCGCCATGACAGCTGTAGTGTCAAATCCTTGAAAACTGCCCCCCTCCCCCAGACTGGCTGCAATAGTTCATGGTTTGGAAAATATTTTCTTGAAAAGCTCACTATGGAAAATCCAGATTTCTTTGGCAGTCAGCAAATGTCATCATTCTAGTTCAGACATGTCAAACTCAAGGCCCAAGGGCCAGATTCAGCCAGCAATGCGGTTATATATGGCCTATGGGGCTACCCTGCAAATGGTACATGCGGAGTCTGGCAGTGCCTGGCAGCAGTTGCAACTTGTTGGCCTTGTCCCACTGGCCTCGCAAAAGCAATCGCGCTAAGCAACTTGCAGCAGGGCAGCATGCAGAAGCGATCGCAGGGAGGCGGGCGGGGATGTGGCGCTGGGCAAGCAGCAGAGGCTTTTGAGCAATAACTACAGGTTGGAAGCTTCAGATTCAGCTCTGCCCTTGTCTTCTGGAGATAAAACTGTGTTAGGAGAGCTCTCCTACCATTAAAATGGGCAAGCCATTGCAAGCCATGTGGTTCCCGTGTTGCTGAGGGAGAGCAAAGACGCTGGCAGACAGGCAGGCAGGGCAGGCTTAAGCCTAATTTTCTAACCAGAAACAATTCAGAGGCTTCATTTATATTTCCAACTCCCGCACCCCTGTGATATGATTCTGGTGATGTGCATGAGTGGTGCAGGCCGTTTGAAAAATTAGGCCAAAGACTGCCCATGCCATTACGAGGACGGCCTTGTAGCCTCGATCTAACTGCAACACAGGCCAGATGTGGCCTGCGGGCCTTGAATTTGACATGTCTGACCTGACCCAGCTCCAAGGAGCAGCATGGAACCAGCCATGCCCACCCGGCCGCTGTGAGTCATCATAGTTTTACATGCAACTGGTCCTTTGAGGGCAACCATAATGCTGATGTGGTCCTCAATGAAATTGAGTTTGACACCCGTTCTAGTTTATGCCTGTCATGTTCTTGATGCAGAGAAACTAGAAAAGGGGCCATGCAGTTCATCCTTTGCAGTTTTGCTCAGGAGCTTTTAGGAAGTGTTTATTCAACTATTAGTCACACTTTTGTTGAAGATGATGTTGATATCTTCAAACTGAAATCTGCCATTGCTCAAAAAGCAGAAAAAGATTTCTGTAAAGCATTTGTAAAGAACAAGGTTTAGCAATCAACTAGAATTTCCAAGTTCCTTCTCAGGAGAATGAAGAGATTTTACAGAATGTCCTATCATATACTAAATAATGTAATTTCTCCTCATGCTTTCAGAACCATGTGATATGAATATTGTAATATGAAAACACCACCTTACATTCTGCACCTCATAAATGGTAAGCATTATAGTTAATATTTTTTGTCATCTGTTTTGATGGCAACCAGGCAAAGAATCATTGTGGTTTCTTTAATCCATGATCAGCTGGAAAAGAATATGTCCAGACAGACATTCAACGTGCAAACCTCTTTATTCATTTGATAAAGAGGCCCCTGATGAACCTATGTTTGATGCAGGTTAAAGGAGAAAGTCCTCCCCATCTTCCAGCTGCTATAGTAATGTTGCAGGACAACAAAAACATGCTGCAAGTAGAACATATGCAGAACACCCATCACAAACAGATAATATACGCTGATGGTATCCCAAATGAATATACTCAATGGTAAGAAATGAAGCTGAAAAGCGTAGCAACTGATTTAATCCAAAACGCACATTTTGCTAGGTATTCAAGCCTGTGTAGAGGAAAAGGCATTCTTCAGAGATAGGGTGGGATAATCAGTAGCAAGCTGTGGATAGTTAGCCTGCACTGTAGCTAGCAATCTTGCACACAAAGATTAGAGAAATGTTCCCTTTGGATCAGCTGTGAGGTCCTTAAATTACAACCTTATTGCTATTCCCTCAAATCTTGCAAGCAATTAGGCAGCCCAGCCCATCAAATAACTTTTGAGTTTGCAAAACTAGCACATTAAAATCCAATATATTTAACCAATCCCGCCACAAATCCTTCCTTGGAAATGCATCCCTTCGCCTTTTACATGTAATTTTACTAAGTGGTACAAGATTCGCTAAGACTAATGACACAATGTTCAATTAACTGAGCTGAATACACTTTATTAATAGGTAGAGAATGTGTGTGTCACAAAGATACTTAACAAGTATTGGTTTTCACTTTAGACAATATTCACGCAGTTGGAAGTAGTGTCACATGTTCCTTTCTCTAATTCATGCAGCTCTTAATACTCACAGCTTCTGATCATTAATTCAATCTAAAACATATGCCTAGTATATCTGAGTGGTCCTCTTAAATACGGGGATATTTTACATGTATGTTTGTCAGTTTTCCTTGGTTTCTTTAGCCCCAGCATTCTGGGCCAGCATTCTGTATGGTCGGGATATCTATACCTCCTAATAGCTCTAGAGTAGACCTATCAAATCTCGGTTGCAAGCATTTGGCTGATGATAGAAAAGGATTAGAACTTTTTGTTTGTCTGTTTGTTTTTTGGTATTTGTATTTCTTTATTGCCATCTAGTGCTGATCCGATTTTCTACAGCCCAGATCTGGCAGCCTTAATCTTGAAAGCACCTGGGAAAGCTGTTAAATTAAAACATCTTTTTTTACTTACTGAACTACTGTTAAAGACACAGAAGTTCTACCAAGGAGAAGGTGGAATCCTGGGTATATTTTCCTAAGAGAAAACCCAAATGAACTCTAAAAAGAGGCAGAAATAGATGTGTATTTCTCCCCCCCCCCACATATATATGGAGAGAAATTAGTTGATGTGTATACCAAAGTGTCCTTGGTGTGATACACTTCCTAAAATGAACAAAATCTAAATACCTGGCTATTTCCAGGTTGAATTTTCTCGCTTTTTCTCTCTACCAGTAACTTTTTGCATTTGTATAAAAATTATTTCTGCTTGATTATGTCAAGCAGCGGAGGACAACATGAAATCTTCCAGAAGATGCTGAGAAATGTAATGTTAGCAAGAGCTTTCACCTATAAAGGCTTAAGGAAAAACCCAAATGGTAACTGGCAGTCACTGATACCACTTGTATTGTTGTAGACTAAACAAAAATACTTTGCAAAGCAGGAGCTGCCATTATTGCCGTTTATGCTACTACCACCTTAAAATAACAACAAAAACATTTTGGAAAGCAAAACCAAAAATGATTGGGCAAAAGGGAATTCCAGCAGGCATCAGTATCAGATTATTCAAGGTACAAGCTTCAGTGGTGACCATAGAGGAGACATTCCTCCAAAACTCGCCTATCTATTCTCGGTATCCTAAAGAACTTGAAGCGCTTATTTGATTTCAATCCCTAAAGGAAATGCTGGCAGGGACTTTGTAAGCATGGTTATTATATGTCTATTCATTGATTGCTCTTTCTAGATTTTCCTGTGCAATTATTACACTCCTACTGATCTCTAGTCTCCACCACTAAAGAGTTGTTTGACACATTTCTACAAGGCCACGTTTATCACAGGGTTAAAAGGTTCAGTACTTACCTATCCAATTTTGTGATTGAAAGCCCTTAGTGCTCATGGGAAACAGTGGATCGCAATTATTTGGG
>JANHFL010008993.1:12245-22820 GCA_032468155.1 Oxyrhabdium leporinum | reverse complement strand
CACAGTCCCACAGGTTTCTTGCACGCACAGCGGAGAACGGACCTGGAAAGCAGGTTAGTGAAGGGATGTCAGTGCCCTAAGGGTGGGGTGGGGTTGTGGGCTTAGCATGGGTGGTGGGAAAATTAGGGCACCCCTTGAAAATAGGGCCTAGCTGTTTTTTTTTGGGGGGGGGGAAAGAAAATAAGACCCAGTCTTATTTTCTGAGAAACACGGTAGATTAAGTTTTCCTACATGTTGGGCAGCTTAATCACATCTGTCTCCACCAGTCATAATAATATATGCAGTTTAATATATTTTTTTAAGACCAACCTATAAAACTGCAAAAAAAATAAATCTGAAAACAGTCTAAATAAAAATGCATAAGCAAAATTATGGGGAAAAACATATCAGTGATTCTTTATTCAGTAAGGAAAAGTATATTTTATGACTGATTGAACCTTCAGAGTTTGTCATGGCTTTCATACATAGCTTTCCCGGTTTCCTTGTAAACATTTAATTTTTGAACCAAAGAACCTGTGAAGAGAAATGATTAGACTTCCCCTAAACCATTTATGTCATATGAGCCTTTGATATGAAATGCACTGTTGCTGAGAAAAACTAATCTGAACTCTAAGCAAGATATTAATATTGCATTGGTTATTCAATAGCATCTAGCAAAGATGTTTGGTTTCTGACCCTGCAGGGAACGTGACACCGGTAGATTATTTTATTTTATTGCATTGCATTGCATTGCATTGCATTCAGAATCTATTAAGAAACATTCTTTTCCAGTTTTGTCTCTGTGGGGTTATATGGACAAAAAAATTATAAAGTTTTAGTTTAACTTATTGCAAGGCCTTAGAGTCTGGCAGGGTATCATTCATATAAAGATTGTATGCACAAGGGAGTAGAGCCCATTTGTGAAAATGTGGAAGCTTTTCCCTGTTTCTTCATCCCTTCTAATCTTGTGCACAACACTTATGCCTCACAGCTATCTCTATCTCTAGTGTATGCCTAGCAGGACAAAATGTTTGTTGCTTTCCTGTTTTTCCCCTCATGAGAGATTGTTTCATTTTAAACTGAGTGGTACTCCAGCAATAGCAGGTGGAATAGCAAACTTGAATTTGGGACTGCAAATCCTGGTGTTAGTGAAGAAAGGCAACTGCCTTATATTTTTTTCCTATTATTTGTCTTGGAACCATAAATAAAAACGCAGCGGCCAGGGCTGTATTCATATGATTTTGTCAAGGGAGTTAATGGGAGGAAAAAAACACCAACACAGTGAGATTTGGCAGACAACTCACCAACTTTCTGCACCTGGAAATTGTATTTCAAGTTGTTCTAAATTTTGTATAATTTTCCATGTACTATGACTAAGATTATAAATATCTCTAAATGGGAAGGGAGGGGAAGAAGATTAAGGGGGGGAAATGGTTTGTAGAAGGAGCCTTTGTAACTGAAATTTCCACACATATTATTTTAAAATGGGCTAGTTAGTACTCTAGAAGAGAGAAACAAAATTCGAAATAATCTTGATAGAGTAATGAAATGACAGGTCCTCATTAAACTAGAAGAAGAATGGATTGCCACAATTTTCAATCTTTGACCCTGCGTTCCTTAACACTTTTATTTATTACTTGAAGGCGGACATGGAGAGAATGCTTATTTTTCTTTATGAGATTGGCAGAGACACAAAATTTGATAGGAGAATTAATAACCTAGAAGGGAAAAATAAAATAAAAAAATAACATTTTACTTGGAGAAGTGGACTGAGAACACAACCGAATAAAGATAGATGTAAAGTTTTGAACTTAGGACATAGAAATATAATGCCTAAATGTAGGATAGTGAATCCATAGTATTTGTGAAAAAGAAATCATGGAATAGTAATTGGTTGCAAGTCCCAGGTAAATCGGACAGGAAACATGACAAGATAAGATAATTCTACTTTATTAGAGAAATACATTGATAGAATATTGAAAGTCTGAAATTTCAATCCTATATCCATCTCCTTTACAGCTTGAGAAACTAGGGAAGATCCATTCTGAGCAGATTGCCCCACTCACTATTCAACTGTAGGTTAGGCTATCTCTTATCTGCCGATTCCCTAGGCTGAAAAACTAACTTTACAACTGGACTTTGCACTTAGTGATTGTCACATGACTGAGGTTTGGGTGCTTCTAAACTAATGAGTATTTATAACCAGCTGTCACATGATTGTCCTGCAGTCACATGATTGCCATTTGTGCACATCACAACTAGCTTCTGACAAGTAGAGTTAATGGAGAAGCCAACTGTAAAATAGCATGTTGCGGCCATGTGATATGGAAATGAAGTCATAAGTCCATCACAGTCATGTGATGATGTCTTGCTTAATGACCTCATCACTTAATGATGGAGTTGTCAGTCCCAACTGTGGTAATTAAATGAGCACTGCCTATAAATTTAAATTAATAACATTACATTTTTTTACCTTTGGGGGCAACATGGAACCGTCTGCTCTGTGTTTTGTACAAAAGTCCCAGAGAATTTGAAAACCGCTGTCATTCATATCTTTTTTTCTCTGAAATATGCCCGTCTTTTTTATTTGCTCTTCATAGGACTTGTTTATTTTTTCCATCCTGTGGAAATTTATTTCTTAAAAATGCAGAGACCAGAACTAGAAACAATATTTTAGATGCATTCTAACTAATACAGAGCAGAGCAAAACAGGTACTTCTGATAAGCTTAAAACAATATTTCTTCTCTATTTTCTTCCGTTTGCAAGTTGAGAAAAATAATAAACCCAAGAAACATATCCCACTCATACTGGTTAAAAGTAATTTCAGACATATATTCATATCTTGTTATAAATTATTCATATTTAGGTTTACTTAGCAAACCTAAATACTTAGTATTTACTTACTTAGTATTTACTTAGCAATAATGATGAAATGGGAACTCAGAGATAAATACAAAAGCACAGAATATCCACCCTAGGCTTCTGAGTTGTTCTTGCAACTGTGACATTCAATGATAAAATATTTTCCATATATAGAAAAAGTGATGCTCCTCAGACCATTGCATTGTTGCTTTGTTTGCTCTAGTTGTTGGTTTGCAGTCATGTACAGTATCTGTTAGGTTCTTGGCAACCATTTCATTGAAAGTAATTCTCCCAAGCAAGATTCTTTTAGCAGAATAGAACTGAGATGAAAGATAGCATTACAAGAATTTCAGCAATAGAATTGTTTCTAGTTTGGAACCTGTTTATCCCTCAATAATTAGGTTAGGGATTTTTTTTCCAATATCTAATCAATTTCTAAAGAGTTTTTTTTTTTCATAAAGGAGGACTTTGCAGATGGTTGATTACAAAACCCTTATAAGAATATGAGCCAAGCATTACAGTCACTCATTCTGTTGGCCTCCAGTTAATTTCCAAATCATTAGCATATAATTCGAAAGAATATGATCAACTACAAATTCTATGAAACTTTCTAGAACAAAATTAATATATAAAACAACTTCTTTTCAGAAGGGAGATAGTATGCTTCTAGATCATATGAACCAGAATTGAATTTTGGACATTCCCTCTTCAGCAGTTTATGTGAACCTGGTAATTTACTCCTTATAAGGTATTTCAACAGATATGCAATAATATTTTGGTCAGTTAGTTGCAATTTTAGATCTACAGAAATATATTTCACTTATTTACATAATTATATTGATAATTGGGGTGCGATGGCTCAGCGGTTAAAGACACTGAGCTTATCAGCTAGAAAGCTGACAGCCGGGGTTTGAGACCCGAATGCTACGTAATTGACTTCTTGTTACTTGCCCCAGCAAGCAACCTAGCATTCGAAAGCATGCAAATGTGAATAGATAAATAGGTATCACTTCAGTGAGAAGGTAATAGCATATCATGTCTTCAGACAATGCTGGCTCCCTACAATAAGCACTGCCCCCTAGAGTCGGATGCGACTGGACAGGACAAACTTTTACCTTTATATTGATGATCATATTTTAATCTTCAAATTGCTCCAGTCCTCGCTAACTCTGTGTGTGGAGGCAACAAAACAAGACATACAATATAAAGAAAGATAAATCTTAAATTTTAAGACTTAGCTCACCCAGGGTGCCAAAAGCAATTAAGGGATGAAGGCATGTTTGAACAAATTAAACTCTATTGCAAAGAGTAGGCAAGATCTATTTTCTATTTCTATCTATTTTTGGATTTATATACCGCCCCATTCCGAGGACTCGGGGCGGTTCACAACTGTAGAAAACATTTAAAACCCCTTTAAAACCCCGTTTACAAAAATAAATGAAGGGGCTGTTAATTTTTAGGAAAAAGCTGCATAGCCACCTCTCTCTCTCTCTCATGGATGGTTTTATTGCATTCTCTGTACATTGTGAAAAAGTAGACAACATGATTCCTATGGTCCTTTCCACCCTACAAAGTTATGATTTACGGAATCCAGTTTACCTGCTCCATAGAACTTCCCCAACAGATCATTTTTTCAGCTTCCGTTTTAGTGTGACTTTCTTGGGAAGTCTTAAAGTTGCCAAGGCTGAGAAACACTGCTCCGTTTGAACAGATACAGAAAAGGACCATCCATCATGCTATTTATTGATAAGCACCATTGCTGAATAGCTGTTACTACTGAGAGGGTTTTCCAAATCTGTAATATTGGAGATAACCCAACTCACGACTTTTTCCTTGGTAATAACAATTTTATTACTTGCAGAGGAGTTTTATAGACTCCTCCTTTATATCCTCTTCTTCTGATTCTAATTTCAGCATCTTTTGTGCTCAGTCTAAAAATGTGCTATTGATTTTGCTTTCTCATTTGCAGAGTTTCCTCCAGAGCCCACCCTGGAAACTATTCCTGTGAACATTCAGGAGAAGAAGATAACCCAAGTGATATGTTCAGTACCTTACCATTGCCCTCATAAGCTAGTAAACTTGACTTTCAATGGTTTGGAAGAGGAACACTTTCCACCACAAAAAAGGACAGTTGGAAGTAGAACGATCCAGACTTCCCTGAGCTTTGAACCAATATGGGAGGACAATGGGAAAATGCTGAGCTGTTTGTTCAAGTCAGGGGCAGAAGTGTTATCTCAAAGCACTGTGAAGTTGGACGTGACATGTAAGTGTACAGTGGAGAAGGAAATTGCCCTTTTGAATGATGGTGCCATCAGGACAGGATTTGGGACTAGAAGCTTAGGAATCAACTCAGCAAATGAACAGAAGGCCTCCAAGCATAGCATGGTTAGTTCTGAAACTAATGTAGTCATATGCATACGAAGAGGGGTCAACCAATAAAGACCCTAGTTTTGAACTATACAACTGACTGATTTGGGGACTGAGAAAGTTCTTCTTAAGATGAATTAAATTATGTGGCTTTAATAGGAAAATAGTAAGTCTCTTTTAAGTTGAGTTGACTTAAAGGACATATTCACACGATTTTCTAGTCAGCACTATGGAAATAGTTTGTTAATTTTTTTAAATCTAGTACAGGGTTTGTTTGCTTTTTTTGAGTTCTCAGTCTAGTGCATAATCCTGATATTTCAAAATGAACTCCCATCAAACTTCTAAACAGGCCTGACACAGCTTAGTTTTCCAAGGTCTGCTAAGGTCAGTAAGTGTTACTTTCTTCTACGACTTCAGTGAGCTTGCATGAAAGCTGAGAGCTACGAAGCTCCAGGAATGAATCTTGTGAACCTCAATGGTACTCTCTGTGTATATATAAAAGAGCCCACCAGCATGCTATGCTGGATGTTCTGTTGCAATTTAGTAGCTTCCAAAAAGGGGAACTAGCATGGAAAGTGAGGCGGTTTAAATACATAGTTCTCTTTTTTTCCGTAATCTCAACATGGTTCTCTTCTCCCATACCATAATCTCATCATATGTGTGCTTTGCACCTGGACATTCTTTTGATAGATGTAAACTGTAGAAGCTGCAGGGAAGAAGGCAATGTGGATTAAAGGGAGGAATTAGATCAAAATTTCTCAATCCCAGCAACTTTAAAAAAGCCGATCTTCAACTCCAACAAGTCTGCTGAGAAATTCTGAGAGTTAAGATCCCAGATATTTTAAATATGTGGATTTAATCAGGAATTGTTTCAACCAGTTTATTTTTTGCCAGGCAATGCATATGGTTCTATACATACACATTCCTTAATATTATAATATACTCATAGTCTATTTCCTCTACCAAGAGATATATTGATTTGATTTTCCAGATGCTCCCAAGGATGTCCGGCTTGCTATTTTAAATGATCGGCCCATTAAGGAAGGAGATACCGTCATGCTGAACTGCTCTTTTGCCAGTAGTAAGCCCAACAATAATTGGTACAACTGGTTTAAATCAGATCCCTCTATGATTGAATATAAATATAGTGGTCCAAATTTACTGACTTTCCCTGCAACATCTGGACCTTACAACACTTCTTATGAATGTGAAGTATGCAACAGGATTGGCTGCGCTTCATCTACAGTAGTCACACTGGAAGTCTTCTGTGAGTAACACTAATTAATTCACAGGTTTTAAAACTTGAATCACCAAAGAATGGAAATACAATAATGCTCCCCAAGAAGACATGGGGTTTTGCAGGGAGGAGCAGTAAACCAGTAGGAGAATGCATACTTAAGGTCAGGAGGTGTGATGGGTGGTGGCTTGAAAGTTAATGTTCTCTATAGCAGTATTTCCAAGCTTGACAACTTGAAGATGTGTGAACTTGAATTATGGGAGTTGAGGTCCATAATCTTCAAGTGGCCATTGTTGAGAAATACTGATCTGTGGGGATTCCTTCCTATGAAAGTGGCCTCCTATGGAACAGAAGGAATGACACCTCCCACCCCCAGACTCACTCTCATGGATTTTCCGGAGTCTCTTTTAAGGGTCATTGAGGTAAGATGTCATTTTACTGTATTATATTATAACAATTTGAATTCCTAAGAGCCGTGGTGGCGCAGGGGTGAGAATGCAGTATTGCAGGCTAACTCACTGCTCACTCCAGGAGTTCAGTTTTGATTGGGGCTCAAGGTTGACTCAGCCTTCCATCCTTCTGAGGTTGGTAAAACGAGGACCCAGATTGTTGGGGGCAATATGCTGACTCTGTAAACCTCTGTAGAGAGAGGTGTAAAGCTCTATGAAGCGGTATATAAGTCTAAGTGCTATTGCTATTGCTATTTGGTACAATCAGATTTTTCTGTAGTAGAATTAACATGGGTTATAAGGTGGCATCATTTTCCTGTGCTCAGTCCCAGATGGTGATAGGGAAGGAGCAAGTCATTTCCAACATGAATCTTTGTCTTTATTCTGTCTTCTAGCTGCTCCCAAGGAGGTGAACATTCAGCAAAAGCCAGAAGGGCGGATCCATGAATTTGCCTTGGTTTATTTGAAATGTGAAGTAGAAATTGCAAAGCCCATGGATCTGACTTTCAAATGGTATAAAAATGAGGAACTGCTAGATCTTACAGCTCATGTCCTGACCATCTTAGAAACAAATACCAGCCATTCAGGCACCTATCACTGTGAAGCCGAAAACAGCGCAGGAAGATCACGTTCCCCAGCTTTTATGCTGCATGTGCTTTGTGAGTAATCGTTGTTCAGACATCTAGCTGCTATGCTTGAAACATCTTCAGTCACTAATCTCTTCCATCTCTCTTTAAAACATACTTTTTGTATTTTTCTTCTGGAAAAAGTGAACAATTGTAATGAGTTTGCATGGATTTCCTCTTAAAATGTGCAATTTCCTCTTAATTTTCCCCTAAAATATACATTCTCCTCATAATCTAGACTCTTTTCTGGAATTGTCCTGAAAAATGCCACAAGGTATAAGTGTCATTTTGGGGTGCTACTGATACTGTGGTATCCGGCAGTAGCTAGCTACCAAGCCCTCTTTTAGCTGACATCTTTTTCAAATGCCTCTCTTAAATTCCTGGTCTTTGTAGTAGTAGCTGATAATCTGTTTTTCTTTGAGGTTGTAAAATCGAACTGGCACTATCTAAATGGCTCACAAGATAGTATTTACTTCTTTCTTTCCATTATACTTGAAGCTTCAAAGCATTAACCTTTGAGGAACAGAAGAATGGATAAAGACTCTGACATGGAGGATGAATGGGCACCATTTGAAGACCTGGAAGAAGTGAAATGGAGAAGAGAGGAAAAGAAAGAGAATTCATACTATTTTCTTGTGAATTTGGATTTATTTTACTTCACTTTCTGTGTTCATTTTAATCGTTACCTGAGCATGTTTTTAAAGAAAGAAGACTATAATTTTTTTAATAAAAAAAGGGCATTCTTAGAATCAGTGTTGGTGTGCTCCTTATATTAATAAGGACTAATAAGAATTGGAAAGGGCAGTTTTTTGATGCAAAAGGAGGTGCATGTATTCCAGGGTTCCCAAAACTCTTCAGCCCATCAAACATTTGGTCAGGGTTCCAAGTAACACACCCATAGCAAACATAACTTCGAGGCCGGTAGATTCCGCAAAGAATAGTTTTATTTGGATAGATCATATTGGCACAGGCTGGTGAAAACCGACTCTGAATGTTCCAGTGGTTTTCACCTAATTAAAAGTAAAAGTTTTCTCCCTCCTCCAAACAATCAGTCACATGGTCCAAACAAGGTGAAGTTGCCTGGTAACTTCACTCCTCCCATCTCTGGCCACCTGTGAGAATGTCCTTGGTTCCCAGGAGAAAGTATTTTGTTTCGGCTACAAACCCCATCTATCTCTATTCCACCCACCCTATCCCACAGCTCCAGTGTGGCAACCCTGAAGCCTCAAAATGGCCTCGCTCAGGTCAGCTTCAGGGTTGACACATTTACTGAAATAATTTAGTGAATACTACTTGAATAGTATAACAAATAACAATAATAAGAACAACAACAATAATCAATATAACTGAAGGCTGATCTCATGGATGTTGGACCATAGAGCCATGATGGTGCAGTGGTTACAATGCAGTACTCCAGGCTACTTCTGCTGATCACTGGCTGCCAGCAGTTCAGCAGTTTGATTCTCACCTCAAAGTTGACTCAGCCTTCCATCTTTCCGAGGCCGGCAAAATGAGGACCTGGATTGTTGGGGGCAATTATGCTGACTCTGTAAACTGCTTAGAGAGGGCTGTAAAGCACTGTGTAGCAGTATATAAGTCTAAGTGCTTTTGCTATCCAACCCTGATAATGCTGTCTCACCAATAGCCTTTAGGATTAGGAGTTGGTGTGAAACTCTACAGAGATAATAATAGTATAACAACTTCCTATCCCAGATCCTAGGAAAGGACTCGATAGTGGATAAAAATGTTATATCTAGTCTAAACAACTGCCTGACTTCATGACGAGCCATAATAATAATAGGAATCAAAAGAAGAAAAAAGAAAAGAACAATAAAAATGTGCAAGGAAAAGAAAAATAAACTTAAGAAATACAGAAATGAATTCCAAACTTCTTTT
Organism: Oxyrhabdium leporinum; assembly: GCA_032468155.1. Taxonomy (NCBI): domain Eukaryota; kingdom Metazoa; phylum Chordata; class Lepidosauria; order Squamata; family Cyclocoridae; genus Oxyrhabdium; species Oxyrhabdium leporinum. The sequence continues at coordinate 13,403 of JANHFL010008993.1, read as the reverse complement.
CAAGAGATAATTATAATCTGATGGTAATTATAATATAATCTGGCACAGTGGTTAGAATGCAGTACTGCAGACTACTTCTGCTGGCTGCCTGCCATTTGGCAGCTCGAATCTCAGGAGGCTCCAGGTTGACTCATCCTTCCATCCTTCCAAGGTCAGTAAAAGGAGGAGCCAGATTGTTGGGGGTAATAGGCTGACTCTGTAAACCGCTTAGAGAGGGCTGTAAAGCATTGTGAAGTGGCATATAAATCTAAGTGCTATTGCTAATAGTGAATGCTTTGGGTAACCCAGATTTAGTCATAGACTTTCCCCAGCTTGGTCACTGTTTGTCACAAACAGGTTAAGCTATTTGAAAATCCAACCCAACCCAGAAAACGTTAATTGTTAAACTGCAGTTGCCAAACAATAATTCCCTGAAGAGATATTAATCATGCAGTTAATTCAAATTATCAAGCATTATCAAGCATTGGAATTTTTGAATTGCACCATTTTGCAGCTTAAGTCTTTCTGGTATTTTCTGTCTAAAAATAGAGATGGGAAGTGGGTGAAATTATATAAAAGAGAACTATTTGTACTATTCGCAAGCTTCTCTTTTATTCACTGGACAAACCTGCTAACTCTAACAGATCATTTGCACTTCTGCATGGAAAGAAGGACTCTTTCTGAACATCATTTGTCGATAGTTTATTTTTGTGTTGAAGCTGGTGGATTTTTTGCAAACGTAATAGAATCCTAAAACTGGAGGTCATATGAAGGCGGCACTCTGTCAATGGTCAAGCAGAGAGATGGCCTTCCAGCTTCTCTTTGAAGACTTCTAGCAAAGGAGAACTCATTGTTTCATGTGGCAGCTGATGGGGGCAGCCAGATATTCTTAACTGGCCCAATCTCTCTCTTTAGGAGATTCACTCAATGAAGAATCCTGTTCCATGGTGCCCGGCCCACCGTTTAAATTTCTGGTAACCAGGGGTGGGATTCAAAACTTTCAGCAATGGGTTCGCTGCCCGGTGTTTCACCCTCCCTGGGGTCTGGAGGCTTTCCTTGAGCCTCTGGGAGGGTGAAAATGGCCTCCCTGGGCTCTGGAGGCTCTCTAGAGGCTGCCTTCTTGAACTTCTGGGAGGCCCATTTTTCACTCTCTCTGAGCCTCCGCGCACGCCCTGCACT